>JAGXJF010005275.1:0-210234 GCA_019208055.1 Stipa capillata
TCCTCCAATGATCAGCACTTAATACTAGGGTTTCAAGGATATGGTTTATCGGGCCTAAGCGGTGCATCTAATAGGCATAGCTAGGTCTACATAAAATAATGATTTTACCCACATAGCATGCAATTTCATAAACAAAATAATTAACTTCACAAATATAGGATTTCAACATGGTCAAGGTGGGAATGCTTGCCTGGCAAGTTGTCCGGGGCTCGATCTTGAACTTGATACGATAAGGGTCCGGGATCCTTCGCACGATATCTCGAAACGTCGGAACTACACGTCGAAAGGTACTGAATAAGCACCGTTGCGAGGAAGAACCAAGAACATCAATTGTAAAACCCAAGAATCCACTCACGCAACCATCACGCAACTGGTTAGTTATTTACTTTTATGAAGCTAACATTAGCGTGTCTTAGGTCAGATTAGTGGGAGATAGCCGCTTAGGGCAAGCTGTCGAGTTGGAGTTCCTTTAGTCTCTGCGGTGTTAATGGGCACTCTCTTTAGGGTTTCACTTTCACCTACACGCGGCGATTAACATGTAGTGTTAAAAGGCTTTGGGAAGCTTGTTTAGTAAGTTTTGTCGAACATAACGAAAGACATCTATTTCATCGGTCTTGAGCATTTTAGGGTTTCAAGATATACTTGGAACCAGGGAGTATAAAATGACCGTGGGAACGTCTTACGAATTAATAGAATTGCTTGGGACCGACTTTACAGGACATATTTGTTTCTCATTATGAATTGTTAAGGTTTAGATTTTTGAATCTACAATTTCAAATAAATTCAAAACAGGAAGCTTATGAGAATTTAGAATTTTAGGAATAAGAGTGGCTCGATTTGGGTGATTATTTACATGGAGAAACGGCTGTTTGAAATTTCGCTAAACAGAGGGTATGCACACTGTACCTAAGAGAACTGCTGTCAGAAAAAGAAAGAGAAGGATTAGAGGAACAGGATGGTCTGGCTGCTTGGATGGCTTAAACGAACTAGTCTTGGACCTTAGCCGGGTTTGCTCCAGGAACCGGATAGAATCAACCAAATGAACTGCCCATGGCTGAGAATGTTGAACTAAACTTGTTGCGTGTTATGTTCTTTATGTTCAGTTTACATTCTTTAGCATGAATGAGCTGTGCACGGCACTGTGCTTGTGTCTTGGAGTATGCATGGCTCAGTAGCGCGTGAGTGCGTTGAGTTAACGAGATAAGATAGCCGTGATCCGAAGACGTGGGATGGCACGGTTATAGTGGATCGTGCGCATACTTTTAGCTGGGTTTGTTAGCTTGTAACTGTCGAGTGAGTAAATGAAGAAAACAAGAAAAGCGGTAGGCAGTTCGCCAGGCAAAAATCTCTCTCGCTCTCTCTCGTTCTCTCCTGGTGCTCGTGTGTGTCCACAGAGGTGTTCATCGAGGTCCGATTTCTAACAGCGATGACGGGGGAGAAAGGAACAGGGCTCAAGGGCCCTTCTCGGCTTACCGATTCAGAAGAAAGGGAGATGAAGGGGAGCCGGCGGCGGGTTGGTGAGGTCTCACCGGCGACGGCTGGACGCGTGGGCAGCGGTGGAGAATCTTGGCGTGTTTGGCGGCCGGTCAGCTGAGACGACTAGGGTGCCGGAGGGCTGAATCCAAGGGCAGCTGACTTGGCGGTTTGGAAACTACTCTGGCAGGGTCAGAGCGGTGCTTCCGGCCGGAGTTGGAGGGGAGGCACCGAGCGGCTGTAGGTCGTGGCGGCGGCTTGGATCCGGCCGGCGGCGGCGTCAGCTTGGGGAAGCTCGTCGGCGGCATGGGGATGCGGCGGAGTGGGGGATCCGGCGGTCCGTGGTGGTTGACGTGGCGGAACCGACCGGGGCTCGGCCGGCGGCAAGGGAGTTATGTGGCGCGGTGGCTCACTGGAGGCGTTTAGGAGGAGCTAGCAATGGCGACTGCTGTTCCTGGCTACGGTGGCAGGTGCTTGGGCGCTTGGCCTGCGGGCTTCTCCTCGGTTCCTGGCGGATCTGGGCGGAGGACGGGCGACGGCGCCGGTGGAATGGGTGCTGCTGTTGGATGTGAGGGAGTGGCAGCGGCAGAGCTCTGGTCAAGGGGAGCAGGGGTGAAGCTCAGCTTGGGAGAAAGAAGAGGAACAGCGGCATGGAGCTGAGCTCGGGGGTAGAAGGGGTGAGCTCGGGTTGAAGAGCTTGGGGAAAAGATGGAGAACGGAGAGGAGTTGGGGCGCAGACCAGAGGAGGTGCTCGGTTGTGCTTGGAGAGGGAAGGAAGAATCCTGGGGAGGAAGGAATGGAGAAGAAGAAGCAGCTTGCTAAGGAGGAAGGTTGGGCTCGGGCGTTGGAGTAAGGAGCTCGGTTCTTGAGGAATACTGGGGTGTAGGAAAAATCTAGGGGAGAAGAAGGGAAGGAGTGAGGCAGTGGATAGCTCGAGGACTGGTTGCTGCTGATGTAGCAGGTGCACAGGGAAGCTCAGGTGAAGTTAGGCACCGCTTTTTCGACGTGGGAGGCATGGCACAGTGACTCTCTGTTGACTGGTGGGACAAGTGATGGAGGAGGAGAACTAAGGGAGAGAGACTATGGTAGGCTGCCATGTAGGGACGAGTCCCACGATATGAGAGATGATGAGGCGTCGGTTGGTAGCTCCTGGAATGGGCTTAGCAATTTGGTTGGACAAATCAACAGAGAATGGCAGGGAGAGAAAAGACTTCACGAGGAAAGGAATTAATGAAGGGCGGGACAATGGAAAATAGTTACCGTGGCAGGGAGGAGTAGAACAATAGCAGAGGTTTAAGCTCAATAAAACTAGAGGCTTTGGAATGTTTATTTTAGCTAGAATGTACCTCAACGTCAGGCCTAAATTGGTTTGAAATTTTGTACTTTGCTAAACCATTATTTGCGAGCATTTGGAAATATCTCGATGGCTCATTTAGAGGTTTTATACTAACGAGAACATGATGTTTTGGAATTTGGGTTTTGTCGGATTATCCAAGGATAACACGGATTAAGGTTTCGGTCATTCGAGCAGCAGCACGAGGAGTGGCATGGATGGGCTTGATATCCATGGAAAAGGGTAAATCTCAAATCACACATTAAAGGGAACAGAGGTGTATATGCGTATGCATACATATTCTAGGAGAGAGAAAAGGTGGCAGGAGATTCAATGGACACATGCAAGGATATGCCGGGCTTCAAGGTGTATGTGCCCATATACACATGGAAAAATCTAAGCATATGTACATAGGGTTGAAACAGAGTTGAATTACGTATTAGGGTTTGGATTCTGCAACTCGGAAGGAAGTGGTAGGGTTTGCGTACATGCGCGTATACATAAAAGCAGTATATTTTTGCACATGCTCGCGATGGGGCATGGCGAAGTTGGTGGTAGAATTTCAGGTCATTCGGAAGAGATTCAAGATGGGTATATGCTCCGATTTCGTAGAAGCACTGTGGGGACACTTTGCGGCAGATATGGGTTTAGGTGGCACTGATTAGTTAGAAGGGGAAGGATGCCGAAGGTATGTTCGTGGCGGGGAGAAGGGCTATCGCAGCAGAGAAAATGTTGCCACGGTACTGCCGCGGTGGGGGAAGACTTGATGCGGTAGGAAAAAAGAATTGCTGCGGTGGAAATCGGCTGCCGCGGCGAGAATCGGTGGCACGGCAGAAGCTTGTCGCGGCAGGAGCGGCTTGCTGTGGCAGAGAAAGATAGCAATGGCGGTGGCAGAGGTCTTGCCGCGGCAGAGGAAATGGGCAGCGGTAGCTGCCGTGGCAAGAGCGTGGCAGCGGCATCGGCTGTCATGGGCTGTCGCGGCAGAGCAAATTGGCTGCGGCAGCTGCCTCAGGCTGTCGTGGCGGGGGCGCAAGGGCAAATGGTTTTGGCCGGATTAACTTTGGGGTTAGAATGATTTGATATAAAGTTTTATTCCGATGCACTTCGGTTCGTGTTATTTATCAAAAAGTTTTTGAAAGCCCTAATTTTCGGGTTTTAGAAATTCGGGGCGTGACAGGAACCGGGCAATTACCATGCTTTGCCGTTGCGACAGAAAGCACAGAGATGATCTCCCCGTTGTAACGGGTAGAGTGATTCAAGCAGGTACCTTATCTCGCTGCGTCGAGATGTTTTGCTAAAATTGCTTTTATATCTATTTACATATTTCAAATGCAAACTTACTTTCTCGCACCATATGAAACCTAGGATAGAGCCAATTTCTTGATAATTCCCTTGCATGCATATGTCTGTAATAACCTTCCTAGTGGAGTGCTTGCGAGTACATTCAATGTACTCACCTGGCTTATTGATTTGGCCAGACAGAAGGGCGACCGTTCGAAAACGACGACGGTATCCGCGATAACTAGGGCGAACCCCCAGTCAGTTGCCTGTCGGGTATGGCATACTGATGGGCCACATCACTGCTCGATTTTCCACTGCAAGATTTTTAGCCGTTGGGCTAAAGGTATAATTTTTTCGATCTCAAAGATCGATTATGTATCTTATTCTAATAAGGGCATGTATGACCTTGATATACAGGTTAACTTGTGTGTACCGGCTTGTCGGCGTAGGGACGCCTCTAGCGGTGGTCCGGAGGGACCCCCTTTGGAATTCGGCCTAGGGGAGTAGTGAGTTTCTTACGAGCCTTGGTGTGGATTAGAGTTTAGCGAGTAAACCTGGTGACTAAGGACGTAATGACGCAAGGATTTACCCAGGTTCAGGCCACCCCGGAAGGCGTAATACCCTACGTCCTGCTTGTTTTTGTATATATGTGCGTATATGGCAAGTATGATGAGTTACAAAGGTGCGCACTGTTCTTCTTCTTGCTCTAGCCCAGCGGAAGAACGGTGCTTCTTCGGTACGGATTTAACCTAAGGAAAATCAAACTAGGAAAAGAGCCAACCCCTTGCATGGACCAGGCTCTCCCCTTATATACTTGGGGGAATACCACATAGGTCGGCAAAGGAAAATGAGCTGGACTGATACTGTGGGCGACGTGGGTGCAACTGGAAGCGCCCACACCTCTATTTAATGCGAACTGCATACTTTCGGCCGGGACGTCGCTTCACCGTATGTCAGAACAGGGGTTCTGACATCTTTACCTTCGGCGGGCCCCGTGGATGAAGACTTATTGGCCTCTTCTGACTGGGTCGGTAGAATATCCACTCGCGGGTCCCATGGGTCGGCCTCTCGACCCGCGCAATGAGTTGCGCGGGCGGCGTCCCCCATGGGATAGAAAGGGTGACAGTGACGGGGCGTGCGGGGCGGCGTGCTTGGTTGGTCAAAGAATCTGTCAGCCCGGGCCCACCCTTCAGAGAGAGAGAGAGGGATAGCTGTCAGAGCTTATCACCTGCACCAGTGGGACCCGGTCTGACCGTCATCATGCCCTCATAGGGCTTGGGGTTCCTCGTTGAAATGACAAGCATTAAATGCCTCCGCCAGAGCGGAAGCTTACTGGAGAAGATGGGCGCTGGCCGACGTAAATGGGCGAGGGTCCCACCAGAGGACACGTCGTCCCCCGAGCACTCGGTCCTGAGCATCTTCTTTCGCTAGGAGAGGGCGCCAGCTGTCTTCCGGATGCCCCCGAGCAATCCCGAGCGCTCGGGGAGCACTCGCAGGGGGGCCGCTCGGGGCACCTTGAAGGGGGAGCCCGAGGGAGAGCGCTCGGGAAAGGACCCCGAGCGCGCCCTTCGCCCTCTGGGACGCCGAGCGCTCGGGGACGGACCCCGAGTGCTCGCTCAGCGCGTGGGCCGTGGACTCCCGGAGGCCCAAGACCCCTTCTGGTTTGCGGACGCGGCCTCTGGAGGAGACCCCTTATTCCTTAGGAATGGCCACGGGTTCCGCAGGGCGATCCGGGTGGGACCCAAGGCCCCAGCGACCGGAGCGCCACGTGTCACCATCTGCGGCATTTGGTTGGCCTCCGCCGGCGGTTAGGGGTACCCTGGGCCCCGTTCCGCCGACACGGCTACTGATCATGGGACCGGTACAATAAACACAAGGGTTTATCCGGCTTAAAAACGGGTACGCCACAACAAGGTGCATCTTCTTTTCCGGAAGCTCATCTCCAAAGAACCTCTAGGTTAAGCGTGCTTGGCTTGGAGCAATTTGGGGATGGGTGACCGACCGGGAAGTTCTTCCTGGGTGCGCACGAGTGAGCACAAAGTGCGCAGGAAAGACTAGTGTTGGTTTGTGGGGCCAGTCTGGATACTAGGTGATAGCCAGGCGTAACGACCGCCGGTCCGGGTGAGAGGCCGGGGTGTTACATAATGGTATCAGAGCCGACCCTCGCAGTTACACGGGTGTGTGCGGGTCAGGGGCGCGGACATGTGGCGCATGGCGCGTGTGGCCCGTCGAGGGCGCACGGCATGGCACATGTGTCTACATTGGACGCATGGACGACGTGTGCCAAGAGAGAACGTTCCTGCTAGGTCGACGAGGACGTCGGATCCTTTAAGGGGGGTGTATGTGACATCCTGGTTAACAGGATTGATAGACTACTCATATCAACAAGGTGCATCTTCTTTTCCGGAAGCTTATCTCCAAAGAACCTCTGGGTTAAGCGTGCTTGGCTTGGAGCAATTTGGGGATGGGTGACCGACCGGGAAGTTCTTCCCGGGTGCGCACGAGTGAACACAAAGTGCGCAGGAAAGACTAGTGTTGGTTTGTGGGGCCAGTCTAGATACCAGGTGATAGCCAGGCGTAACGACCGCCGGTCCGGGTGAGAGGCCGGGGTGTTACATAATGGTATCAGAGCCGACCCTCACAGTTACACGGGTGTGTGCGGGTCAGGGGCGCGGACATGTGGCGCATGGCGCGTGTGGCCTGTCGAGGGCGCACGGCATGGCACATGTGTCTACATTGGACGCATGGACGACGTGTGCCAAGAGAGAACGTTCCTGCTAGGCCGACGAGGACGTCGGATCCTTTAAGGGGGTGTATGTGACATCCTGGTTAACAGGATTGATAGACTACTCATATCAACAAGGTGCATCTTCTTTTCCGGAAGCTTATCTCCAAAGAACCTCTGGGTTAAGCGTGCTTGGTTTGGAGCAATTTGGGGATGGGTAACCGACCGGGAAGTTCTTCCCGGGTGCGCACGAGTGAACACAAAGTGCGCAGGAAAGACTAGTGTTGATTTGTGGGGCCAGTCTGAATCCCAGGTGATAGCCAGGCGTAACGACCGCCGGTCCGGGTGAGAGACCGAGATGTTACACATGTCCACGACTTCTCCATCATCATGGACCTTGGCGGCAACCATATGCCGACTTGGCATGTTGGGACCCCCGTGCGCCTATTTTACAACTTGGCATGTTGGGACCCCCACACGCCTATTTACAATGTCGTTGAACGTCGCATGGGAGGAACAGGGGCAACACGTGGCCAGGTGTACACGAGGAGATACGGCTCCATGCCTGTACCATCTATTCATGGTGCATCGCACCATTGGTGCCTTCTCAACCTCGTCAACTGCGCGCTCCCATAGTGACGACAAGGAAAAGTTTGCCCTCCCACAACCACCATCTCACAATTCGACGCCCCAAGCTAACACAACAATGCCCATGATATTAGGGCCCTTCTGCCTCCACGATGGGCGGGTGGTGATTCCTACGTCGTCTTAGGGGCAATTTGCCTCGAATTTTTTTACGAATCTGAATTCTATCGACGTGAGGCCCAACGTCCTTGGACATCTTCTACTTTGCCCCTAGCCCCGGTTTGTCAGGATAGGGACCAAATGTTAAATAGGCTTTAAACATGAATTTGGTTCAATCGTCTCTAAAATTTAAATCTGATTCAAGTTTTCACAGTGTGACAAATATCTAATTCAAAATGGAATTTAGTACTATGTGTGGTCAATGCGGTGGTAAGTTTCATTCGTTGTAAATGACAATTTGTGTCAATTCTAGGTGTAAAATATTGTAAATGTACTATATTCATCGTGCCTAGTATTTGCATTGAGTGTATGGTATCATATACTCATGTATCTACGTAAACTAGTATGAAGACATGCGTTGTTACGAATTAAAAAGAAAAATCATGCATGCAACTGTTTACAAGATAATTTACTTTATCAGATTAAGCTGTTGTCTAATGTATTCGTAAAATTCATGTTAGAGCAGAGTATTTTTGTAAAACAAAGTCAAGTGGCTGGTGGGGGCAATCCCACCTTAAGTATGGCAACATATCAGATAATTAATGTGGCCTAAGATGAACGAACTATCACCACTGATTGATTTCTTTATAGGAGTAAAGATAAGTTTAAAAATTTATATCCATGTAAATGCTAGAGTATTGAACAGTCAACACTTACAAGTGGTCAATCCATTTCAAAATTTGATGCTCCTATGATATTGTGCAATCAATATTGGACCGGCGTGATTGGCAAATGTGATAGGACATGTAAATTTTGCTGCATATAAGTTTGAAGCTAATTGCGCTGATGCGGATGAGGTCGAATTGTTAGCATGTCGAGAGGGTCTTTGCTTAATGGCCTGGCATGCGACCCTGCATGTGGCCCTAGAGTCGGATTATATTATGGCTTGTCGCGCTATGGATGAGCGGGGTGGAAATCGCTCCCGCTATGGCCATATTGTCCAAGACATTAAGAATATGGCCATGTCCATGAAAGAGATTGAGATCATACATTATTGTAGGGATCAAAATAAGGTGGCTCATGAGGTTGCTCAATTGGGCTCTCGGACGCTATCTAGTTATTTCGGGCTAGTGATTGTCCTATTGAAAGTTGCGTCATATTCATGCGAATTGTAAATTCGATTCAATATAGATCTCACCTTTCATCCAAAAACAATATATCAATATCGATACTAGACTAGTGCAATGAAATATGCATTATAGCTCTCACTTGCTTCCTCAAATAACATTACATGTAGCGGACTAAAGCCTACTACCTTTGAACCATAATCTATGACACCAACACAACACCAGCCACCACCATGTAGGGCCTCTTTAATTCAAATAAATATTAGAGGATTTTAATTTTTATGAATTTTTCTATAGCGGTTGTTTGATTTGTAGAATTATAAATTTAGAAATTTCTTTTATGGGCTATTAGACATCTAGTTTTTTCTTTTTGTTATTCCAATGTTATGAAAATCCTACGAGTTAAAGAGTCCCGTTACCTGAAATGAATGTTGTCTAACGGAAAATGGCCCGATACGTGCCTCGGTCAAAGAAGCGAGAGAACTGGTGGAGGGAGTTAGGCACAAAGAAGGCAATCAAGATTCAAGAAAGCATGCTTGCCAAGAAAAGAAAAGATTCAAGAAAGCATGAGCCCAAACAAATGACATCTCTGTTGGTGAGTCTTATCAAGGCCAGCGACCGAAGTTGCATGCGAGACGTACTCATCCTGTCATCCACTAGCCATTATCAGACCACTGTCCAGTACGCAGTAATCCACTAGCTAGTCTCTGCTTTTTCCTTTGGGTGCCTGGCTGCCACTAAATTGGTGAGAATGTTGTCGTCCCAACCTGCTTGGTGCGTGGGAACTGCGCTGGACATGTTACCATACGAGTAGAGATACTTGGATGGATTTCAGTGCTGGTTGTCACATTCTATCTCTTTGCAATTCAATCAGTCCAGCCGGAACAGAAAAAGTCTCACCTGTGCCCTGTTTCGAACGGTAACCTTTGTTGCAGATTTTTGAACATTTTCATCCGGCAAAATTTCTAAGCTTTAACCAAACTCCTATTGATCTTGCACCGTCCGTTCGGTACGTTACCTCGACAATCGGACGGCAAGGAAGGACACTCTCCGAGCTGGCCGGCCACTCCACTCGCCAGTCGCCAGCGCGGCAGCAAAAATCCCCCGAGAGCAGAGCCGCTCGCTTCCCTCGTCTGTCTCCGCCGCGTTCCTCCTCTCCGGCTCCGCCCGCCGCGACCGCCGCTTCCCCCGGGACACGCGCGCCCGGTCCGCCTCGGTCGCCTCCGCTCGCACCCATCCGCACCCGGCATGGCTCTCCGCGCCGCGCCGCCCCCCTGCGCCGCGGGGCGCCGCCTCCCTCCTCCACCTCCTCCTCCTCCTCCGCCTCGCTGCCTCGCGCCGGCGGCAGGGGCGCCTTCCGATCCCTCGCCGCCTCCTCCCCCACGGCCGTTTTCGCGCCGCGCCGGGCGTCCCCAGGTATGTACTGGATGCATGCGCGTGCTCCTCTGCTTTCTGTTAAGCGTAAGATACTCTTTACGGTTACAGGTAGCTGCTACCTGCCAATAATTGGGGTTACTCTTTAGGCGGAATTGATGCCGTTGCTTGTAGCTCCGGGAGCTAAGAGATTGAGGTTGTGGGGTGGGTGTTGGGTATGGCAGTATGGGACGATGCTCATTGCTGTGCAGGTGAAGTGTGAGCTAGGTGTGGCCGAACGCGCGCATGTTTTTCCCCCTTGTGAATGGCCTCTCCGGGCACAAGAAAGGACTTTTTTTTATAAATAATATTTTAAAATCAGAAATTCCAAATGTGGATGTCTAGACTCAAAAATTGCAAAACTATGCGTCTGTCGGCCAACGGTTAGCCGACAACGCGTTTGTCAGCTAACCGCGGAGCGAAATGACCGTTGTCGGCCAACCGTAGGCTAACAACGCCGTTGTCGGCCAACCGTCGGCTAACAACGGCGCTGTCGACCGACGGTCGACCAACTGCGCGCCGAAAGCAACGGGCCCCGTAGTCGGCCCCGGCCCGTCGCGTCGCGTCAGCTCAGTGCGTTGAGTCAGCCCGCTGTTGGCCAACCGTTGGCTGACAACGGCTCAGTTGGCCAACCGTCGGCCGACAGCGCCCCATGCATGGCTTTTTCGGCCTCCAGCGCCCCGTGCCCCCTATTCCCCTATTTCCCATCGCCTGCGCGCGTTCCAGAGAGAAAAGAGAAGAGGAAAAGAGAAAGAAAGGAAGAAAGAAGGAGAGGAAGAAGGAGGGAGAGAAGAAGAGAAGAGAGGAGAGGAGAGGAAGAAAGAAGAGAAGAGAGGAAGAAGAAGAAGGAGAGGGAGAAGGAGAGAAAGAGAAGAGAAAGAAGAGAAGAGAGGAAGAAGAAGAAGGAGAGGGAGAAGGAGAGAAAAGAGAGAGAAAGAAGAGAGGAGAGGAGGAAGGAGAGAAAAAACCTCACCCACGGGATAGAACTCGACATCGACGGTAAAAAAAATTTCTCAACTTAAGTATGTTTATTAGCACGAGTATTATGGTTACTATGTGTTACGTACGTAAATATATACTAGTATAGTTGTACTTCTTGTCGTAGTTTAATTAGGATGCTCTAAACTAGTTTAATATGATTAGTATGGATATGCACGTACAAAAAATTTAGGATGCTCTAAACTAGTTTAGTAGAATTACGTGCATATTTATTTTGGATGTTTTAAAGAAGTTTAAATTAATAGTTTAGTTACGTCCCGTGGAATAGAATATGTACTTCTGAGTAGACGTCAGGAAAAAAAGTTGTTAAGTAAGGTCGAAGTAATTAGTAATTATGAGACATGTAGAATGTTGTTGTTTAGTTTGGTTAATTATTACGTGTTCAATTCGATCGTGCTAAAAGTTCTATCCCGATCTGTCGGTTGATAGCTCTGGTGTGTTCCGGATCACCCTTGTACACGCCGTGAACGTGTACTCGACCTACATTTAGCACGAAAGAATTTAGCGGTCGCGTGACGAAATAGAACTGCATGTCTCACTAAGAATGTGACGAAGATAAAAATTATGTTATGACAGGTATGTTGGAGGTAGTAAATATGACGGTGTACTACGGTGCCGGGGTTGTCCGAGCAAATCAAAGTGGGGTTGATCTTAGTGAATTCAGCCATGTTGATTTGCCTATATCTGATCCGGAGAGGCTAAACTTTAAGGAAGCCAATCACTGGCTTACATGTACCTTTTCGATGGATCCTGCACTATATGCTGTGACCATTCAGGCAGTCTTCACCAAGTCTTGCACTGATATTAAATGGGACTTATTGCCGATCGAGAGTACTAGAGACTGGAGATCGTGGATGCGGGTTTGCAAAGCTAGGCAAAGTCGTCCGGTTGCACTAGTGCAAGCCATCCTGAAGGGTGCTAGGTCAGAAGGCGGTGGTGGGCATGAAGCGGAGCAGACCAATCCAGAACCGCAGGTGGATGAGGTAGTTCAACCAGCTTGGCAAGGTGGGGAAGCTGGGCAGAGCAGTCAACCGGCAGAACTAGGTCCGACGGGGCAGGCGGATGAAGCAGAGGATTTCGAGTCCATGCAGGAGGTAATGGAACAGGAAGATGAAGATGGAATGGCGGATGATATTGACGAAGATAGCGATGACGAAGATAACAGTCAAGCGCCCCCCGATTCCGAGTGCATGGAATCAGGAAATTCTTGGTGCCATGATTGTGAACGATGGCCATGATTCTACTTGGGAATATAACAAGAACCAGATTCAGATTGGTTCGATGAAATCAGGAGAAATCAGTCTATAAAAAAGTCTACAAAAATTGAGAGAAATGAGCAGAAATCTCCATGACCCGTGGCGATTAGGGGAAATCGCCATGGCCTGTGGCGATTTCTGTCTAATCGCCATGGGCCGGCCCGATTCAATTTTGAATCGGCAACTGGGCTGGCGATAAGCCACAATCGCCATGGACGGTGGCGATTTCTCCCTAATCGCCACCTGTCGTGGCGATTGAGGCCAGATTTGCAATATTTTCAGATGTGCTATTATTTTTGAAATTTCTGAATAAAAAAATATTATTTCAAAAAAAAACTCTACAATTCTCAGGAAACTAAACAAAATGTAACGCAACTATTTACCTCACACGCGCTCCGCTGTTGAGATCACTCTTCCGTCTGACCTCCCGAACTCTAATGTCCCTTCTCTCCCTCTTGCTCCGGAACTCTGCTCCCTCTCCTCTCTATTGTTGTTTCAATTTCTCGCTGAATCGGTACGAGGCAGAGGCAGGCGAGGAGTGAATAAATAGACGCATGAGGGCTGCGCTGGACGCGTTCACGGGCGGCCAAAGGCAAAAAAGGGGCGCTCGAGGGGCCCTGGATGCGACTGAAAGCCCTGACAGGAGGTCGGCCAGAGGGCCCGAGGGGGTGGCTGCTGCTTTCGGCGCGCAGTTGGTCGACCGTTGGCCGACAACGCTGTTGTTGGCCGACGGTTGGCCGACAACGCGTTGTTAGCCGACGGTTGGCCGACAGGAGGTCCGCCCGAGGGCCCCCGCTGCTTTCGGCGCGCAGTTGGTCGACCGTCGGCCAACAGCGCCGTTGTTAGCCGACGGTTGGCCAACAACGGCGTTGTTAGCCTACGGTTGGCCAACAACGGTCATTTCGGTCCGCGGTTAGCTGACAAACGCGTTGTCGGCTAACCGTTGGCCGACAGGCGCATAGTTTTGCAATTTTTGAGTTCAGACATCCAGATTTGGAATTTCTGATTTTAAAAATATTATTTATAAAAATATTTATTTTAAAAATATTATTTCAGATTTGTATGATTTGAACTGTTCCTTAGGTCTTTGGGGAGTTTGGAGCAGCGTGTCAACCAACGGAGGGACAAAAAGAGAGAGATTTGGTTACGCGTAGCCTGTAAGACATGAATGGCTGAACCTCTGATTTTCGTCCTATATCTGGAAGTTGGATGCAAGTTGCGGTAAAGAACGGTGGCCGCTGGCTTGGTTGGGAAGCATGCGGTGTGCTCTCGATAAGTTGGTTTCTGTACCTGTGCTATATGCACATTGACATTGTGTAGTGGCTGGGAGTGTAGTGTAGGCACGGGGGTCATGCGTGTGAAAAACCTGTAGTTATGTGCGGATGGCAAATTGTGCCCGGCATGGAAGGTTGAGGCTGGTTTGGTACATCTAACGAATTGAAGAGTCCAAATGGGTTTGGAGTGCATATTCCGTTAACCAGGGAATCAAGTGCTTTTGCTGGTTGGGGTTTTAAGCAAGTCCTTTTGTTGTGGTGATGTTTCCAGAGACATATATCAGTATAACACTAATATCATAGTCCTGTTGGCCTCTTGTGATAATTCAGGAGCATTTTGTGGACTAAAGTTTACGTGCAATCATTGTGGTTGGTTGCTCACATCAAAGTACTAATCTTTTTGGACAAAAAGATGATTAGTTTCCGAGCGAATGTTTTTTTTTGTTATTTTATATATGATGCTGTCAAAGCCAGATAATTTTATATCATTCCTGTTTGATTCAATTTTCAACCACAGTTTTGTAGTACCAAAGTGAGTTTAAACAGTGATGGCACCCCTGGAACGAGTGATTCTCCACATGTGGTGTGTTTTGGGAATTGCTGATTGACTTCGTCCCAACGATCAGTGGCGTGCCATTGGCAGATGCACCAGCCTTCAAGAAGGCTCCAGGGGGTGCACCTGCCAATGTTGCAGTTGGAATAGCTCGTCTTGGTGGGTCATCAGCTTTCCTTGGAAAGGTATTTTGTAAATTTTTCTTCATGTTTCTGCATGCTATGATGCCAGAACAAAGGAAATTTCAAGCACTCGTAAATGCACTTTATTTCTGAAACCTGGAAAAGGAAATTACATGCAGGTTATTTTCCATAAGTTTATTGTTTTAATATGTATTTTTTTACACTGGCATACACCCCTCAAATATCATAGATTAAATTGCACTGTTGGTCCCTAAACTTGTAGCTTTGTCTCACTTAGGTCCCTAAATTTGGATCTTCTGGGGAAGTTCCTAAACTTACTAAACTGTCAGAAAAATCCATCTACTAGTTCAAGCACTGATATGAGCATTTGATGGCTCGCAATAAGTTGTCCAGCATTTTAAGCATTGCATTAGAAGAAACCTGTGCATATTCCTCCTGCCATTGTTGCAGATGATTTGGATGCTTCTATCATGCTTGCACATCTTGGTAGCACACCCTTGAATCTTGCCTAATGAGTACAGCATCACCTCTCTACCAAGCTTAAGAGATTAAGGAAATGGCAAAAGAGCCAAGAAGTGGTTCCACATCTGCAGATTTCGATACTTGAACTAGCTAATGGATTTATGCGAGACATTCTGCAAGTTTGTTGATCTTCAAGGAAGATTTGCAAGTTAGGGACCTTTCAGGAAGATGATTTATGTTTAGTCGCTTAGAGACCTAAAGTTCTATATGCTCAATATCATTACCATGAAGTATTAGTTCATTTCACAATGCATTCCTTTGTATTCCTGGTGTTTTTCAGCACATTTTTCCTTTTCTGTATCTACATAAACTCCCGCTTATCCAATGAAATTAGGCAAAGCTTTTGCCTTTGTTTCTTTTTATTGTTATAGATAATCATTATTATGTACTCTTCAATCTTGAACACATGCAGGTCGGTGATGATGAATTTGGTTACATGCTAGCTGATATGCTGAAGGAGAATAATGTGAACAATCAAGGATTGCTGTTTGATCCACATGCTAGAACAGCTTTGGCATTTGTGACACTTCGAAGTGATGGTGAACGTGAATTTATGTTTTATCGTAATCCAAGTGCAGATATGCTGCTTGAAGAAAAAGAACTTGACCTTGACCTTATAAGGAAGGTAGGAAAACAACATGGTGTTATGATATTATGGCAATAGCTATACTTCTTTAGTACCATCAGCTTCTTTAATCATGTATATTTGTGAGAAGCTGAACTTAACGTAATCATGGTAACCATGCTAGGCAAAAATCTTCCACCATGGGTCAATAAGTCTGATAACCGAGCCATGTAAAACTGCACATATTGCAGCTTCCAAAGCTGCTAAAGATGCTGGGGTACTAATTTCGTATGATCCGAATTTGAGGCTTCCACTGTGGTCATCAGCTGAGGATGCTAGAGATGGTATCCTGAGCATATGGGAAACTGCTGATGTTATCAAGGTAACAACTAACAGGCAACAACCTGCAAGTTATTTGGGTTCACAAAAGAACTTATCATCTTGATTATGCATCTTCTTTGAAAATAGATAAGTGAAGAGGAGGTTTCCTTTTGACGAATGGGGAGGATGCATATGATGATTCTGTTGTAAAGAAAACTTATCCACCCGAACCTGAAGTTGCTTCTTGTCACTGAAGGTCCAGATGGTTGTAGATATTATTCTAAGGTAATTTGTCCATTTGTGACCTGTATATTACTCATTACTATCTCTTTGATAATTTATTGCAACAACTTTCGTTAGTACGGGATTGCTGAGATGCAGCCTCTCTTTTTTCTTACCTCCTTGAGCATACTGTTGTGTGACAAAAGTCACATGGCATTTAGTAGAGAGAATTCCATATATACCACTGAGAATTTGGTCAGTTCCAGATATACCATTCAAAAAATCCTGATTCCAAATATACTGCTCAAATTTTACACCAATACCAAATATGCCACGACCGCTAGTTGACCAACTATAAGACTCAAAACCTTATCAGTTTTTTTACTTGTCGACTAAAATGCCCTTGGTACAATTTTCTCTTGCCTATCCCTAATCCCTCCTGAACCCAACCCGATATGTTCATGAAATGAGGGGATTGTTATTTTCAGCATATATTCTTGTGATAATTGTATGTAATTCTGAAATGAGGGGATATATTCATGAAATTTCTTGTGATAATTATGATTCTATGTGAAATGAGGAGTTATGATGCTGAAATTTTCTCCTATTATGCGCTTGAAAAGTGCTCTAATTATGCAAAATTCTACTATTATTGTACTGTCAAATGCAACCAAAAAGACAAGAATATTTTCTCTAAGATATACTATATACACATTATTACAGAGTGGCATATATGGAATCAGCACAAAGGGCAAACTTGTCTTTTCAATAGCCACTTGATGGTCAACTAGCGTTAGTGGCATACTTGGAACCGGTGCATAATTTGAGTGGTATATTTGGAACCAGGATTTTTTAGTGGTATATCCGGAACTGACCAAATTCTTCATGGTATATATGGAATTCCCGCATAATCCTTTCCTGAAATAATAGACCCCCAAAAGAGATCGTGTTGTGGAGCAGATAAGACTTATGCCCCTCCACACATCGTAGTAGGAGGAGGAATCAATCCTTTAGGCTCAAGGTGGAGCTTAGAGCTCCCCTCCTGACTGGCTGTCCTCTATCCCTGCACCTCTTGTATAATCTTTGTATATGCCTTGTATAGTCTCCCCTTGTATATATATTTTCTTATTAATAATATTCTATATACTGGCGGGGTCTCCTCTACAGTTTTTCCCTTAAAAAAAGGAGGCGGACTTGGGTTGCCTAGCCGAGTGGTGCTAGCCAATTGGCCTCGGGAGACTTCTCTTTTCCTCAAAAGTAATATAACTATTTGTTCTTGGTGAATATGTTCAGACCTGTAGGGTGGAGATTACTATCTCCTTTATTATTTCTTGCAGTCACTTACCGGTCTTGTGTAACTAAGTCTGTATAATATGAATTATTGTTCTCATTGTAAAACAACAGGAATTTAGTGGGAGAGTTGGTGGATTGAAGGTGACTGCTGTTGACACCACTGGTGCTGGGGATGCCTTTGTTGCTGGAATACTATCTCAGCTAGCTGTGGATTCTTCACTTCTTCAGGTATGACTAGAACTGCCAGAATATGGAATTGCATTCCTTTTTATTTCGTTTTCAGGCAGTAGATAGAGCTCAGTGAGACGTGCAGGAATCTTTCTGAATGTTTATTGTAGATGGAAGCATGAAATACATAGAGTCCAAATCTTTAGTTTTGAATAACTATAGAGAAAGGTATGCATAGTACATCTGAAGGCTGAGCAGCTGAACAGGCATCCACAAAGTTGACATTCCTTAATCTCGATATCTGCATCTGATTTTGTCGATGAACATGAGCACTCAAACAAATTGAATGAAAAATAAATGCTTGTGCAATTATATTTTTTACCTGGTCCATCCATATATACACATAAAGTGTTCTGTTCAACCTTTAGCCATCTGAGTCGTACTTAAGTAAGACTAGCACAAAAAGATTAAGATTGAGATCCTTCACATTTTTCGTGAAATTTTTATCTTTTTTAGGATAGCTATTTAAAAAGAACTGTCCAAAACATCTGACAGACAAATTACTCATTGATGGCATACACGCGAATCAGAATTATTAGTAATAGAAATAACACAAACATAACAAAACGTTCATCAGAAAAGCAATGTTTTATCGAAATGTCGAGCCACTATGACCTTGGAATTAAATAGCTATCCTAAAAACTGTCGAGCCACTGATTTGCTTTTCTTAGATGGACAATCGGTAAAAGTGTGCTATTTATTTTGTAGACATAGTAATCTGTGAGTATTGTGTCATATATGACATGGACACTACTCAAGTACTCATTGCGGACATGGTAATTTGATATATGAATCTACGAAACACCTAACCATGTCCAGCAAGGCTAGAAAAGAATATGCCCTATTTGCAAGATTCCAAACATTAATACCAGGCTGCAATGTTCTCTAGCCATTGGTACACACAAGTCCAAGATGTATTAAGTTTCTTTACTGATCTACTGAGATGATGTAATAATCTAAGTTTGGGGATATCCAGTTGCCAGCACACGTGTCACAGCTCAAATATACTGAGGACAAGTAAATATGTTTCTTGTTATGACATCATTGCTTTTCAAGCTAATCTGTTATTATTTGTTTGCGATTGCAACCCTAGTCTGAAAGTCAGCTGCATTGGGCTTTATTGCTAGTCTTACCTTGCTCTTGTGGCCTAAACAGGATGAAGGTCGATTGAGAGAAGCCCTTAAGTTTGCAAACATCTGTGGAGCTCTCACCGTGACAGAGAGAGGAGCAATCCTGCATTGCCCACCCGACAGCAAGTGGCTGATGCCCTGATCAATGTTGCTGCTTAAATAAGTCATGCACGTGTAGTCATCTTGTTTGTTGTGTAAATTGATGTGAACTGGCATTAGACTGCTCCGCAGAGCACCATGTTGTTAGAATAGGTTTATTGGCCGTGCAATTTGGTTCACACACCGCTTGGCACCTTGCCGGTGTAACCCAGGTTCCCGGCCAACCAAGTAATTTGGTGCAAGATGCGGTTGGCAGTCCAACTTCGCATGTAATTTGGTTTTTGAGCTACGGAGCTACTACTTGCAGCCGTGTATTTTTTACCGCAGTTATCTGCTGGTGTTGTAATGAAGGTGAAATGTTCTGCTTCCACATGTATTTTCGCGTAATATTAAGCTGCTTAGTTGGCCACTGGGGGCATGCGCATGGCTACTTGTTCTTTGTCTGCTCATGGGTGACTATACTTGCTGTTTGTCTTTCAAATTGGGCTCAATATTCTTCCTATCTCCTCTGTTCCAAAAGGGCTCAATCTCCTAACACTGGACCGTAGGTACTAACACGACTGAGGCACGGGGCAACTGTAACACCCTGAGCTAGTTCAGTACCACATTACCAGTTTAACTCGAGTCACGCTGTGCTGACTTAAATCATAGTATTTTCAGGTTATCCTAAGCGAGGTGCTTGGCAAAACTTCATCCCATGCGGTGTTACAACGAAGATATTAGATTCCTCCTTCTTTATACCTTACCTCACGTCGTACACGCCATTCCTGACCTTGAGAACGACCTCCCAAAACCTTGAGTAAACGTTAGTCTAAACCGAAGAATGTTGGCCCCGATCACGCGATCCTGTCTAGCTAGCCGATAGGCCGTTAACGCCTTGGTCCACTTTCCATCACCTAAATTTTCTTCTGCAGTTGCTCCACTCGGCACCATGTTCCCAACAGCCAACACCCACTCAACTTGTACAAATCCAGCAACGAGCAAACCACCATGCCCAAATCATGGTAAAGGAAACGATCACGATAGCAACGATTAGAGTACATGCGTGGTTGATCACTTGATATATACCCAAAGGATGAGCATGCAACGCAGCCCAACTTTTCAGGGATCACGCATGATTTCCGACATGAGAATCGGCATCTACAAACCCAAGTCCAAGGTGCAAAAAAAGAAGAAGAAAACACAGCAGCTGCTTGGTCCCATTCCAACAACCCAATCTCATCCAAAATCTTGCAAGTTTATGCGTAGCCGACCTCCTCCGGTTAACTACACGCCATTCCACAATAGCAACAACTCCACACGATCGGTTCATCTCACCCCTGGTCCCAAGGGCATGACACTCCATTAATCTGCGTTATCATGTACCGTTGTTCCAGGCAGCAATGCAGCTGGCATGCTAAAATTCCCAGGCTGATGAGTGGTGACCGAGGTTTGACCGGTCAAAGTGATCGACGAAAATCGGGTCAAACTGGTCCAAAACTACCGTGTGCTGAAGGATATCAGAAGCATGTGCCATTGTCCACGAGGAACTACAGATGGAATTTGATTAAGCAGATCGAGCAAAGGGGATAATAATGCAATAAGGTGAGTTAGCCTCACTAGTGTACGTACACTCGAGTGGGAAACAGACAAATGCTATGTGCACAAGCACGGAAAACTCCTGTGCATTAGAGACAAGTGGCCATAAAACCTTGTGACTATGTCATAGTTGAGATATATAAAGATGTTACTGACCTAGCAATATACAAATGCTGCCAAGCCATCCCCGCCTTAATTATGTCACTACTCAGATATAGCCGTTATGAAAATTTTAACATCAATAGGTGTAATTGTTCATGTTACTGAGATTATTTATCATTGAAACAACAAGATTTGAATACAATTTCCAACAGAAAAATGAAAGAACCCTGAAGTTAAAAAGAAAATACAAAAAAACTCATGATCCCTCCAGGTGAGAGTCACCACGCCGGATAAGACATCGATGAAGTTGAGCTTGCCTTGTGCTTAACACCGTGAAGAGCTGGAAGTTCTGAGTCAGTGACACCTTCTCACACCCTTTTTTGTGAGAGTACAAGGCAGACACCACACAACCGATACGCGTCACATTCACACACCACACGGGCGCGCACACACGCTCATGTAAATTTGATACTCACACTTCTTACGTGCGTGTAGCATATCTTCATACTAAATGGTCCTGCACAGGGTCTTACACGACTAGATGTGAACGGGCCAATGGGGTCACCTTGTCGACACGAGACGCATAGCCATATCCATGCAGTTTCGCTTGGTCCCGGATTGATGATCTCAGCGGCCTCGAATTCCATAACTTTTACCCTGACCTACGCGCATGAACTATGTTACGAACAAACTGCCTCAGGCAGTTGCTCTTTGTGAGCAATCGGCAGTTGCCGAATCATTCTCTACAACTGCTCCCGGCAGTTCCCAGATTAGCAACTGCAATCTTTGTAATCTCTATATAAGGACAATCTTCAATAAAGAACAACACGCTTGAATCTTCGAACTACTGTTCATTGCCATTTACACTTTAACACGTTATCAGCCTTTGGTTCTCCACTGAGCACGAGAGATCAGAGCAAGAAGAAGAGAAGAAGGTGAGCATGCCTCGGGGTTTTTCCTCCCTGCGTCGCCTCATCCGTCACTTCCTTCGTGAGCGCCGCCGTCGCTTCGCTGGTCGTCACCGCCGCGGACGTCGCTTCGGTCCTCGCCGCCCTTTTCGTCGTCAGCGGCAGCGTCACGGCGCCCCGGCGCCGGTGCTGCCCGCCTGGCTCCTCGCCGGCCCGGCCGCTCCGCCGCTATACGCGGATGAGTATGAGGCGGTCTTCGACCCTGCCCTCGCGCCGCCGCCGCCGCCGGTTTGGTGTCCGGATCACGGGTGGGGGCCTTGCCCCCCACCTCCACCGGAGCCAGTCGTCGAAGATGTGGTGGCGCCGCCGCCGCCGGTCGCCGAGGCCGGCACCTCCTCGCCACCGCGCGTCGCCTCGCCGTGGCGCCCCTGGCCGCCCTCGGGATCGGCCCCGCCTCTCCCGGCCAGCGCACCCCCGCGTGCCGCCGGCCGCCCCCGCTTCATCGCGCCGTTCCCGGGCACCCTCGCGTCCCGCGTCGCCCGCTCCGGGTCTTGGCGACCGGAGGCCCTCGGCCTCCCCAACGGCATCCCCAATGGCGTCGGGATCGGCAGCTCGTCCTCCGAGGAGGAAGCCGGCCCCTCGGCCACCTCCACTCGCCGTGGTTGACGGGCTGGCCGGCCGGGTCGCCGCCCGCACCGCGCCGTCGTGGCCTCCGCGCCGCCGCCGTGTGTGCTGCCGCCTCCCGGTCGCCACCACCGGCCCGGGCGCCGCCGCCCGGTTGCCGCCCCCGAGCCGTCGCCGTGGCCGCGCCCCGTGGCCGCCCCCGTGCCGCACGCCGTCGCTCGGAAGCCGGCCCCGCGCCAGCGCCTCCTCGGCCGCCGCTGTGGCCGGGCCCTCCGCCGGGGGCCGCGCCTTCGCCGGCCACCACGCCCTCGCCCGGCCCCCGCCACCGTGGCCGGCGCCCCCGTTGCCTCGGCCGCGCAGCCGGCCACCCGCCGCCTTGGCCTCCGCCACCTCTCCGGCCTTGCGCCGTCGCCGGCCTCCGAGCGGCCCCCGCCCCGCGCCACCTCTCCGGCCTGGCGCGCCGCCGGTCGCCGCCAGTCCCCCCCATGGCCTCCGCCTCCGTGGGTGGCGCGCCCGCCCACGCCGCGCCGCCGTGCGCCCCCCCCCATCCAGGAGCCGCCGCCGGCACCGGTTAGGGATTGGGAATCCCTAACCGGGCGCCCCCCCCACTTTGGCTTGGCCGAGTGGGCCCTTGAGGCTGGCCCACTTGCCCCCCCACCTCCCTTGCGCGCCCTCCAGGTGGGCCGAAAGGCCAAGCCGGCCCAGGCCCAGGCCGGCCACCCCCTCCTGTTGTTTTGCAACCAGGCCCTCGGGGGTTTTGTGTCTAAGGGCTCTTATCTTTATGATTTCGCACCTAAGTCCTTTTCAGTCTTTCAGCACTGTTTTTAGTTTGTTCAGACCTCGTTATTTACAGTATTTTCGTACCAGTACTGTATTTCTCTGTCGAATACCATGTATTCCAGAATATCAAGTAATGCAATGTATTTCCATGTTTTTACACATGTTGAGATCACTTGCATCCATTATTTGCAATTGAAATCTTCATTTCTTGCAAATAAACATTGATTCACCTTAATTAAGTCCTTCCGACTTAATACGAGCAGGAATCAATTTGCAAATTTCACCGTGATTTTCTCCAAATCGAACAATGACATATGGCGTTAGGTATATGAGTGTCTACTGATATCCATCAGATTACACTCGAGTATCTACTGGTTTTTAATCAGATTATACTCCCTAAAGCGCCATATGACATTAGGTAAACAAGTATCTACTGACTTTCCATCAGATTATACTTGAGTATCTACTGATTTTTAATCAGATTATACTCCCTAATGCCACGAGATTCACTCTCGACAACATGTCATGCTTCGCACATTTGAGATTCACACGAACCGTTTCAAGCGAATTCCTTGAAGCTTATTAAATTTTGCAAAGTTCTTTACAACATCAACCATGATGGTTCTTAATTTACCGAACGTAAATTAATTATCTCTGGTTTACCCATGTAGGTCACCGATGGCCTCAAAGGAATTTGAGGAGCTTGCCCTCAACGGCCACAACTACCCTACATGGGCCATGGACATCAAGATCAGCCTTGCGTCCCGTGGGATTGTGCGTGCACTCGAAGACCCGA
This sequence comes from Stipa capillata, assembly GCA_019208055.1. Taxonomy (NCBI): domain Eukaryota; kingdom Viridiplantae; phylum Streptophyta; class Magnoliopsida; order Poales; family Poaceae; genus Stipa; species Stipa capillata. The sequence continues at coordinate 23,490 of JAGXJF010005275.1, forward strand.
ACACTCCTGTTCCGGAAGGAGAAGCACCACTGACAGAAGCAAAGAAATATATGGCCCTATATATCATTCGGCACCATATTCACCCAGATCTCAAAGCGGGAGTACTTACAGGAGGAATCTCCTCGTACTCTGTTTCTGGCCCTCAAAACGAGGTATGAACAGCAGAAGGCAGTTCTCCTGCCTGAAGCACAACTTGATTGGACTCATCTCCGCCTTCAGGATTTCAAATCCATCGGAGAGTACAATCATGAGGTTCATAAGATTGTTCCAAGCTACGCTTTTGCGATAAGGAACCTACCGATGCGGAGAAGATAGAAAAAACTCTATCCACTATGCTCCCCGCAGATAGGATCCTTCAGCAGCAATACCGCGCTCGCAACTATACCGTCTATTCCGACCTCATCCATATCTTACTTCAGGCTGAAAAGCATGATGAGCTACTCCTCAAGAATGGCTCTCAGCGCCCTGTTGGGGCACAGCCTTTGCCTGAGGTTCATATGGGTATCGCGAATAGACAGAAGTTTGACGGTGCCTCCAAAGGCAAACCATCGAACTTCAAGGGTAAGCGCAAGCGCAGTAGGAACAAGAAGCCAAGAAACTCCAACAAGGGGAAAGGCATCGCAAAGCCCAAGTTCGACAAAACTAAGCTTTGCGACAAGTGTGGATGCTACTCGCACCCCACTAACAAGTGCAAAACCCCAAAACATCTGGCTGCTCTGTACCAACAATCCCAAGGACGCAAGGCACCTCAAGGGAAAAGGTTTGAAGCCAACTTCAACCTTCATCCAAACAGCGCAAATGGAGATGGCAGTTCGCTCGAGGTTCCTCCCGGACCAAGCAACACCATACCTCTCCATAAGCTAGAGGATCCTGCCGACACGGAGAACATGATGATTGAGTTCGCCTCAACTGACATGTTCGGAGACCTCGACTAGTCTCCCAATCTCCTTTATGATCTACCTTAACTACGTCCATTTGTGTTGTTGTATTAAGAACATATGTATTGTTGTCTTTTATATTGTATCAGCACATTTGATATGATTATCTACTATATATTATATGAAGTTTCTTATTGAAAGTTCTTTTATATATAGTGATCTACGGGGACAATCCGATGGAAGAAGAATTATGCCTTGTGGACAGTGCTACCACAAATTCGATACTAAGGGAGTTAAAGTATTTCCAAACTCTGAGAAAGATGAATGGAGATATTTTAACTATCGCTGGACGCGATACGGTAATTGTTGGCACTGGACGTGCCATATTTACCCTCCCAGGAGGTACACAAGTGACAATAGAGGATGCCTTGCTGTATCCCGACTCGTCACGTACCCTCATTAGTTATCGAGATATCCGTAAAAATGGATTTCACATTGAAACCCATGAAGACAACAAAGAGGAGTACCTCCTCTTCACTAGAGATTACGGATATGGCAAGCAAGTACTCGAAAAGATTCCTTCTCTATCGTCCGGTTTGTACTATACGTACATCAAGCCCGTAGAACATGTTGCCTACAAAGTAATTTTTCAGAATGTTAACGCATTCCAAACTTGGCATGATCGCCTAGGCCATCCCGGCATCGGGATGATGAGAAAAATTACTAGCAATTCCATCGGTCACAATTTACTTGAGTCAAAATTCCCTCAATCTTCGGATTTTGTATGCACATCCTGTGCAACGGGAAAGCTAATTTTGAGACCCTCGCATCTCAAAATACAAGCTGAACCACTTCAGTTCCTTGAACGCATTCAAGGAGATATTTGTGGTCCCATCCAACCATTTTCTGGACCATTTCGGTATTTCATGGTTCTCATCGACGCATCTACACGATGGTCACACGTGTGCCTTTTGTCCACACGAAACCATGCATTTGCCAAGATAATGCGGCAAGTCATTCAGTTACAAGCCCATTATCCAGAAAGTCGAATTAAGACAATTCGCATGGACAACGCTGCCGAATTCTCCTCACGTGCCTTCAATGATTATTGTATGGCTTTGGGGATTGAAGTTCAGCACTCGGTCCCATATGTCCATACACAAAATGGTTTGGCCGAATCACTGATTAAGAGGATTAAACTCATCGCAAGACCTTTGTTAATGAATTGCAGCTTGCCAACCTCTTGTTGGGGTCACGCAGTCTTACACGCTGCTGACTTAATACAATTGCGACCTACTGCATATCACAGTACTTCCCCTCTGCAATTGGTACGTGGAAATCCTCCTAGCATTTCCCATCTGCGTAAGTTCGGATGTGCTACGTACATCCCGATCTCACCACCGCAGCGGACATCCATGGGCCCACACAGGAAACTGGGGATCTATGTGGGGTACAAATCGCCGTCGATTATAAAGTACCTGGAACCCCTTACTGGGGATCTATTCACAGCCCGTCACGCTGATTGCATATTCGATGAGGAACATTTCCCGGCATTAGGGGGAGATTTCAAGTACCAGAAAGAATGCCCGGAAATCGATTGGAATGCTACAGCCATTTCATCCTCTGATCCACGTACCCAAGAGACCGAACTACAAGTTCGGAAAATCATCAATTTGCAACATCTTGCAAATAACCTGCCAGATTCATTTACTGATCTAAAGGGTGTTACCAAATCCTTAAATCCGGCCAGAAATGCGCCCGAAAGAGTGGAGATACCAGCAAAAACCACTCAACTCCCTGTTCCTCAAAAGAGGGGGAGTAGTACGGCTTCTGACCCGGAACAAGCTTCACGCAAGCAACTAAGGAAATCGAGGAGAAAACCCTCAAAGTCAAGTCAACTCAACGCTGACGAACACCTAATGGGTAGTGCACACCCAGTGGATGGGCAACCTCCACAACCTAGCTCCAGTCCGCGCACACTGGCTAGGCCATCGGAACACCCAGACTCACGCGTATTGGGAAATCACGAAGAGTCATCTAGGGTGCAAGAAATTTCCACCAACTATATCGATTCTGGAGAATCATTCAACCGTAAGTCTACGATTGTCGACATCTATTTTTCTGCTACAATTGCAAATACCCTTCTCAATGATCATGATCCAAGGACTATCGTCGAGTGTCAAAAACGCTCCGATTGGCCTAAATGGAAGGATGCAATACAAGCGGAAATTGCCTCGCTTAACAAAAGAAAGGTATTCACTGAAGCAATACCTACACCTCCCAAGGTTTTCCCTGTGGGATTCAAATGGGTTTTCATCCGGAAACGGAATGAGAACAATGAGGTGGTGAGATACAAAGCAAGGCTCGTAGCACAAGGGTTTACGCAGAGACCTGGCATTGATTACAATGAGACATATTCTCCGGTAATGAGTGGAATCACTTTCCGATATCTCATATCTTTGGCAGTACAAAATCGTCTATCTATGCAGTTGATGGACGTCGTGACCGCATACCTTTACGGGTCATTAGATTCGGACATTTACATGAAGGTTCCTGACGGAATCCCTGTCCCGAATGCAAGCGCACAACGCAACATGTACTGTGTAAAACTGAATAAGTCATTGTATGGCTTAAAGCAGTCGGGACGGATGTGGTACAACCGACTCAGTGAGTTCCTTCTTCAGAAGGGTTACTCCAATAGTGATGATTGCCCATGTGTCTTCATCAAGAAGTCCTCTACAGGATTTTGCATCATCTCAGTGTACGTCGATGATCTCAACATCATTGGCAACACACAAGATATCGATGAAGCATGCAATCACCTAAAAACGGAATTTGAGATGAAGGATTTGGGTAAAACCAAATTTTGTTTAGGTCTTCAACTTGAGCACCTTCCCTCAGGAATCATGGTACACCAAGCTGCCTATATCCAGAAAATATTGGAGAAGTTCAATATGGACAAATCCTACCCATCTAAAACTCCCATGGTGGTTCGTTCTCTAGACGTAGAGAAAGATCCGTTCAGACCAAGGGAAGATGGGGAAGAGATATTGGGACCCGACGTTCCATATCTCAGTGCCGTTGGAGCGCTTATGTATCTTGCAAATTGCACAAGACCCGATCTTGCTTTTGCAGTGAATCTACTTGCTAGACATAGCGCAGCTCCTACCAAACGCCATTGGTCTGGAGTCAAAAATATCCTTCGATATCTCCAAGGCACAAAGGATCTTGGTCTATTCTTTCAATTCCAGAGAAATCAGGACTCCAATATGATTGGATACACAGATGCTGGCTACTTATCTGACCCCCATAATGCTAGATCACAAACCGGCTTTGTGTTCCTACATGGTGGAACTGCCATATCATGGAAGTCTTCGAAACAGACTCTTGTGGCAACTTCTACCAATCATTCTGAAATAATTTCATTATATGAGGCATCACGCGAATGCGTGTGGCTTCGCAGAATGATAAACCACATACAGCAGTCATGTGGAATTGGTTCTATCGAATCACCTACCATTATCTACGAAGATAATGCGGCTTGTGTTGCACAGATGCAAACAGGATACATCAAGAGCAATATCACCAAGCATATTGCTCCTAAGTTGTTCTTTCCCCATGAACTTCAGAAAAGTGGGGAAATTGACATCTTGCAAGTCAAATCATGTGACAACCTAGCTGATTTGTTCACGAAGTCTCTACCAACTTCTACATTCCAAAAGTATGTTCATGAAATTGGTATGCGACGACTTCGAGATTTGCAAGAATCAGGGGGAGCGTCTTCCTGAGTTAAGTCCTGTTCAAAGCATCATATTACACTCTTTTTCCTTTATGAGTTTACTTTACAGATTCTCATCAAGGTTTTTAATGAGGTAATATCAACATAAGAATATATGTCATATTTTCCGTTTTCCCCACCGGGGTTTTTAGGGAAGTATATACGACGTATTTATTGCTCTCAAAACTCTATGAGTCCTCTCGTATTGAGTTCAACGAGACAATAATCATAATATGCTGTCGCATTTTCTCCTTATTTTCCCATTGGGTTTTACAGGAGTTTTAAACAGCATATCAAACTCTATGCTCCTCATATTTTTCCCACAGGGTTTTTGGAGGAGTCACTTTTTGAAGATAATCTTTATTGCAAGAATGAGATTGCTCAAGGGGGAGTGTTACGAACAAACTGCCTCAGGCAGTTGCTCTTTGTGAGCAATCGGCAGTTGCCGAATCATTCTCTACAACTGCTCCCGGCAGTTCCCAGATTAGCAACTGCAATCTTTGTAATCTCTATATAAGGACAATCTTCAATAAAGAACAACACGCTTGAATCTTCGAACTACTGTTCATTGCCATTTACACTTTAACAAACTAGACGGCGGCCACCTCTTCTCGGCGCGCCCAACGCGTCGATGGGCTCCCCGCAGCTGTGCCTTGTGTGCCTCCGGGCCAAGTAAAATTCTCTCACCCTGGGTGGCTGGGCCTCGTCGCTTTGGTTGGTCCAGTGCTGCTGACCATGTGGGGCTTGCATTTTTTAAAAACTTGTTTCAAACATCTAGGCAGTACGTGTCCACTGCATTCTCTCCCAGGAAAATGCATGTTCAGTGTAAAAGAGCATGAGGATTAAGAAAGGTCTTGTCAAACAGATGCGTGCGCGAAAAGTGTAGAAATGAGGCAGGTGGTAGCGAGGTTCGATGAAGTCAACATCCGAGAGACGAAACGGGAGAATTTGCTACTAGCTCGTGTGGTTACATGGTATTATCTTCGCGTCATAATACATGTTAGTTTTAGAGAACCAAGCAGTATTCGGATAGTAAATTCATGGTACGTAGACTCACTTGTTCGGGTTCAAATCTCTGTAGTCATGATCCTGGGTGTCTCACCTCTTTCTTTATTAAAAAGATGCCGATGAGCTTCTCCTCTGACTGTTTTATTTTTATGTTAGTTTTAAAATCTACAATGGTTAAAAATTTATAATTGGGCCACAATTAGTAGCTTGGAACGACCTTGTTCAAAAAGTCGTCCACGTGACATTGTCTGCTGAAGGTAATAAAGTGTCCTGGTGGTTACATCAGAATAGTTAGTTTTCGATCCATTCAATGTATTGGGTGCTTATGAATTCACATGTTAGGTTTAGGCATAAAAAAAAATCTGGAAGCTCAAAATGTCCCTAAAATTAAGATTTTTTTTGTGGTACTTACAAATGGGGGTGATCCTTACAAAGGATAATTTAAAGAAACGTAATTGGTACGGTTGTCCATCATGCTGCTTCTATGGGCAAGATGAAAACATCGAACACTTATTTTTCGATTACCATGTAGAAATAGTAACTCAAATAGCTTTCGGTCTTCCATCACCTTTGAGTGTTTCTCATATGATGGACCAATGGTTGGCCGATGTAGGGAAAGGCATGCGCATGCAAATTTGGACAGAGGCTGCGGCAATGTATTGGTTGATTTAGTTATGTCGTAATGATATCATTTTTGACAAAAATAATTAATCATCTAAATCAAGTGGTCTTCAGATGTCAAGGCTGTGTTGATAGAGCTCTTCTCTACTATTGACAGGGGACCAAACAGGCGCCTAGGTGATGGCAGCCTGGATGTGTCATAGTTAGCATGCAATTTATAGGTTATGTTTGATTTGGATGTTATAGGGTGAGTATCTTATTTTTTAATATTATGAACTCTGTAATAATCAACTATTGAACTGTGTAAATTATCTTAACACATAAGTCGGAAGTAATGAAAACTTTTTGCTTAGAAAAAATCGTAGCCTCGGGCTATATATACAAACCCTTGTCGACAAAAAAAGAAGAGAAGGTACACTCAGCGCCACACACTCCTTGCACGCATGGCTCCTTCTTAATGACACATGAACTGAATCCATCGAAGCAAGCAATCCCTAGCACCGAAAGCCCATGCCCGGGATCCCTCCCTTACCCCATAACCGGCACCGGGATGGAGCAACTGACTCGAGCATGGAGTCATGCTTACACAAATTCATGCCTCCATATGGCTCCCACCACCTCCATAAACACTCGCATCATCTGAATCTTCACCCTTCGGTCACAAGCGCGTCATGCACGCAGAGAATATACTATCATGTGGACCGTTTGATAATTGATATATGTTCCAATCTATAGTAGCCAAAGACCCCATTCTATGGCCTGTACATAGCCCTCACCAAATTTTGTTCAAAGAGCTGAAACATTCTAATTTATTTCCAGGAAACAGGCTTGGTTGGGCAACAATAATTCCTTATGTTAGGAGCCAAATCCCTCATTTCATGGATCAGTAGCTAGGCACTGCTTTACACAAATGCTTATTATACTCGTCTACTTAAGGAAAGAACATGGCTTAATGATCTGTTGCCATCATAAAAGCTAGGTGAGGAGGAGAACATTTGGAATCTTACTAAGTATTTTTTTCTGGTCGTTCTCCAAAAAAGGCTTAGCTACCCAGCCAGGTAGAACAAGGCAGCCTTTTTTCTCTCTGAGCCTTTCCTCTTCCTCTCTTTTTTCATTCCCTACTTTAATTGATATATATCTCCTTCAGAGGGCCCTCAAAAGAGTGCATTTTGCAAGTGGCACATACACATACACAAGCCTTACATTGTGTTGGGTTCAAAGGACTGGACGGTGAATGATCATTCGGTTCCAACTCGGCACCGAAACAGTTGTTTGTTTTAAGGAATGGAATTGGTTGATCACCATCATCACCTCATCCTGCTGACCATAAGACTAATACAAAATAAATAAATATTGTTTATCATCCGACCAACTTCATGTGATATCTCATAATGGACCAAATCATCCTAATGTGTTCTACAAACCAAACACTCCACCAGTGACTCATAGGCATGACTAAACAAACAAGGATTTTCTAGTGCGCTCGTGTAAGTCTATCTAGAACAATGTTTGCACTTGCACATACGGACATAGCCTCAGGAGTGAATTTATTTGGATACCCCGAACGTTGCAGCGGGAATTTTCAGAATAAAAATTGTGCACATGAAAAACTGAAAGCCATATGAAGAAAGTGTTGTGTGACATAATCTGAAACGTCCTAAAAATCACTATACAGTTTCACATATGATTTAGCTAGAACCTTTGACAGGGTATAAACTTGAGAGAGATTAGTAAATAGCAGATCTGTTGCCCAAACACATCAACTTTGGAGAGATGTGCAGAGTCACACAGAGAGAGAGAGGGAGAGAGAGAGAAAGGTGTCAAATCGTTGTAGCTTCTAGGAAACAACTTGTATAGATTCAGATATTCATGAAAGAATAGGTACAGCTAAAAGAAGTGGATCCAATCTCCGTATTTTGCAATAAGCTTTGATCCTTCTACAATGAGGCAGTAAGATGACCAAATAATACATCATGTACACAATCAAATAGGCAGAAAAAGTATACTGATAGTTGTCTCTAGAATAAGACTATAGGTCCAAAAACAATATATGACATAATCAGAGATGCTGCTTCTTTGAAGGATGCATCTTGTGTACTAACTCCATATCTAGAACGATAAATGATAAAGGTAAAGAGAAGAGCAACGAAAGCAATGTAAATTTTAAAAGGTATGATTATACAAATCATGTGATCAAAATTAAATTTTATCTCTCTTACATGGTTAACGATAGTCTCAAAATGGAAGCTTCAAAAGTAAATGACCGAATGTAAAAGGCATTGTACAACAGAAGGTTGAAATAATCGAACAGCTGCTATGAACTGAAGCACGAAACATCAAGAAGCATGTAAACAGAAGGTGTTTTGCTAGTATGAAAGCACGCTTGGACTAAACTAAATCTCACCCTTTTCAGGCACTGGTCTGCTCCGTCCACATCGGCGATCTTTCCCATGTCAAAGGAAGATCACTGATCAACTTGGAATAACATGAAAATATAGTCGGGGCGGCTCCAAGATGGACGATGTGGAAAGAAGTCCGTCTTCGCAAATTTGTGTGGGCTACAATAGAAAGATCAACCTCTGTGTACTGTCAATTACACAAGGCAGTTAAGTTTAGGCAAGATGGTTACATTGTGCTTACCGGAGACAAAAAAATAATCGCAATTCGGTTTCTTCATGCACAAAATCCTTGAAAGAGCAGCTCGGTACCAAATAACTCAAAATATTTCTAATCGTAATCAGCCACACAAATTTAAGTAGAAAATACTTACGCCAGTCCAATATGTCGGCCGACAATGACCTACGGCTACTCCTCCCATCAATCCAACCAAAGCCAACCATCCAATCGCATCAGAGGCCAACCAAAGTATAGCGAATTACATCAATCGATTCGATCCGAATCGAAACAGGAAGAGGCGAGCTCACCTTGTAGAGTGTGTGGTAGGCGGCGCTTCGGGAAGACCTTATCGGCCATGGCAAAAACCCTAGGCGGGCACCCCGGGCTGGGGGGGGTGGGGGGGGGGTGGGGACGAAGCCACCGAAGCTTTGCTCAAATCCACCGCACGTGCGGCTCGACTAAGGGCCGAATTCGACACAGGGATGGCAGTGCTGGACCCTTCTGCATAGCTCACGGTGGCGGCGCCGGGAATGGTCAGGCGCGGCGGCTGCCCGACGGGGAATGGGGGGAGGCAGGGATGGGGAAGACGAAAAGGCGGGAAGGGAAAGACGTATGACCCAGCAGCCAATCAGAGTGCGAGATGTTTTCAAGGTGACGTGGGTGCACAAGAATGCAGAAAAATAAGTAGCAAGAGGCTAACTAATTAGTTATAGAGGATAAGGCCCCGTTCGGTGCATGGGAATTCCGTAGGAATTTCGCAGGCCTGGTTTTTGCCGGAATTTTTTTCTGTAATTGCGTTTGTTTTATAGGAATTGGGATCGTCTGTTCCGCAGGAAAGTATCGGCAACCGGTATGTTTCATGGGAAAAAAAATCTACTCAGACCAAAGGAAAGACCAGAGGAAAAGGTCTTTCCCTCGCTCCGTCCCTCTCCTGCGCCGTCTCCCGTGAACTTGGCGCGAAATCGAGATGGACGATGAGCGGTGGAGCATGCCCAGCTGGTGGATCCGACCCTCTCCTCCTCCTCCTCCCCTTCCTCCTCCTCCACCCCCTCCCTATGCCCCTCCTGCTCCACCTCCCTTCCCTCCATCGACACAAGGGTTGGACGATATGAAATTTGGGGGAAGTCAATATATCTTGCAAGAAATAGGTAATCCACTTGATACATCTTCGATTTCTAGTTGAAAAATCAATTCTCTGTTCAAAATTCGTCAATCTGGAACAGATTGGGTTCTCTTTGTATGGTGTTTGATTTCTTTTCGTTGGCTGTTCTGAGCAAATAAAACATATAAGAAAAGTTTACCAAATTTTTTTGCCTCCTGCCGCTGCCGCCTGCCAGCCTCCGGGCTCCACCGCTGTGGCGTACCCGGTTTTTAAGCCGGATACTCCCTTGTGATTACTGTACCGGTCCCTGGATCAGTAGTCGGTACACACAAGTTATCCTGTATATCATCGACATACATACGAATTTAAGTACATAGACCGTAAAGGTCGAATGTCTGATACCTGTAGCCCAACGGCTATAAACTTGCAGCGGAAATCCAGCGGAGATGTGGCCCATCAGTATGCCATACCCGACAGGCAACTGACTGGGGTTACGCCCTAACTTTCACGTTCATATTCATATCTTCGGAATTGATGTCTCCTTCGTCTGGCCAAATCAACAAGCCAGGTGAGTACATTGAATGTACTCGCAAGCTATTCCCACAGGAGGAAATATTCGGCTATATTTCTTGCAGGGAATAGATCAAGGGATAGCTCTAACCTATGTTGTAGGTTGTGCAGAAATGTAAGTTTTAAATTTAAATACTAGAATAGTAGATTGTAAAAGTATTTCGAAATCTAGAGTAACTCAAGTAGCATCTCATCACATTCCATCTTGTCTCATCTTATCTCATCTCACGCGGTAAACACCGCTAATCAGCTCATAACCTATTACCGATAGTTCCACTCACCGTCCATGGCACCATCCATCGAACGGTAGTTTCCACATATCCGATAACTAGGTTTTCTATTACTAGACCATATTCCATCCACCTCAGGCAATACGGCGAATTTCTTTACTTCGGCAATTTCCTTACCACCGACGCGTGGCCTAAAATTGCCCACTGTGGACACGTCATGCCCACGTCCTTAATCCCAATGCCCATCTTTTGCAAACGAAACTTAGTCTAACCGGTGTGTGGTTGCGCCAGTTCATGTCCATGACCGAGGACGCGGCTATTCGAATAATTTTTAACACTCTGCAGAGGTTGTACGGCTTTACCCACAAGATGTAGTTCGCCCTGGGTATACTATGCATCGTATACTGACAGGGCTAGTACAACGAGACCTTTCGCCCATGTTCACACTAGAGCCGGACCCGCTAAATGAGACTTACCTCAACTCCGATTGTGCCCAGGCAGCCTGACACCACAATCCGAAGAAACGCTCATCTTTGTGTCGAATCTTTATCCACGTCTAAATGGAGCTCACTAAGAATCTCTACCCATGTAGCACCGTGGGGATTCTCTAGGGATCCATATCCTACCTAGCACTTTCTCCTTACTTCCTATGGGTCCGAACCCTATTATTAGACGGGTTACCGAGTCAAGTCCTTCCCATAAAGGACATGTGGACGTACGGTGGGGGAGCTGGTTTAGCGGCACTTGGGCTCGGTCCTTAGCTGATTCGAGTAAGACTCCAGTTTATCATCATTCACCGTGTAGCCTTCCGCTACTTCGTCTTCCTTCAAACCACCTTAACTTCCTACCTGAATCAAAATCATCTCCCCTTTATTTTGGATCTTGGCAACATTCCTTTTAAAACTCACCACGGACAACATACGCTATCCGCGGGTTTAATTTCCCAGGCCCGAAGGTTGGTATCGACCGAACAAAATTTTAGTCTTACTATAGCGGGGCTAAGCAATGGCTACTGCCTATAACCTTAGAATTTTATCGGTTGGAAACCAATCGACGAATCAACTAGGGTTACAAGGAATCGGATAACCAACCCTAGCTCAAATGCATCTATCGGGTATAGCTAAAACTACATAAAATATCATTGATAAACATAGCATGCATGTTTCATAATCAAAATAAATATACTTTGCAAATATAAGATTCGACATGGTCAAAGTGAGAATGCTTGCCTGGCGTTATCGGTCGAATCTCGGTCATAAACTTGGTACGACAATATCGGGGATCCTGCTCGTGAGGTACCGCCGCGTCGCAACTACACGTCGAGAAAAAACAGCGAATCACCAACGGTGCGAGGAAGAACCAATTAAGAACCAGAATTCACTCAAGCAATATTTAAAACCACGCACTGACCTCAGGGGGTGTTAGGGTTTTCAAAATATTGTGATGGATTTAAATCACATGAGGTAAAGGTTCTTATGTTTAAGAAAACTAGGGTTTGCATGATTAGGATCACATTAGCTTTTATAGGCTGTTAGCTTTCATACAAAGGTTTAGGGTCCAGAGAGCATTATCCATGTTTCAAAGTTTTAGAAACCTCTATGTCTGACTATTAGAACGAGATAAAAAGGACTTGTGCGCATGTATATATATATATATACATGCATGTGTATCGAAATGAATTGCTATTAATGGGTTTTCAAAGTTCTTAATGCTACTATGCCATAAAAGGTTTTGAGAGTAAGGATGTACTGAAACTAACGTTGCGTGGTTGGTTTTATGCAACAAGGAATTATCCAGGCTTACCATGCTAAAGGGATATACATTACATGCTCACAAATGAGTTGACTCTAACTTTAGAATTCAAGTAATTCCAAATATTATGAAATCAGTGTCATTAGATGGATTTTAAATTTTTGGGGTGAACACAGGATTAAGGACGGAGTCAACGGAGCGGCAAAACGGTAGCTACGGCGAAGTGCGACGGCTGCCGCGGCAGAGAAGGTGGCATGGAAGAAGCTTGTCGCGGCAGGAGCGGCCTGCCGCGGCGGAGCAACGACTTGTCGCGGTAGTCCGTGGGCTGCCGTGGCAAGGGAAACGGGCAGCGGCAGCTGCCGTGTAGGAGGGTGGCAGCGGCAACAGCTGCCATGGGCTGCCGTGGCGGGGAGAAGGGCTGCCGTGGCAAGAAAATGCTGCCGCGGTAGGGGAAAACAGCGGCGGCAGGACAAAAGGGTGGCCGCGGCAGCTGTGGTGGCGCTGGTGGCTTGCCGCGGCAGAGACAAAAGGGTTGGGGCAGCGGCCATGAGCTGCCACGGTGGGAAAAGGGCTCGAAAGCATTTGTGACTATCTTACTCTTAGGTTTTAAATGATCTGATACTTTATTAATCATGTAGTAGTTTTGCTTGAAAGTATGGGATATGCTTATATCACTTGTCTTTTGTTGATCTCATACTGCTTTACCTTGTCTTAAGTCCTTTAAATACTTGTATACATAAACATTAAACATGTTACTAGGCTTGGTGTTCTAAAATAAAATCCCAGCATCTTTGCGTTGGAAAGACTTAAGCTCTACCCATTCCTAACTGCTCCCGTTTCCGATCAGTCAAGTGCGAGTACTGACGGAAGGCATGTTACGCTTTACTATTAGACAAATGCATCCCAGTGCTAGTGCCCTCACTTACCGAGCTGTGGCTTGAGCTGGCTGATACGGGGCCGCATGACTTGGGACTTAGCCACCAGAGAAGAGAAGGGGAAAAGAAATGAACGAAGCCCACTGCGGACGGCTCACCGGCGGTGGATGGCACGCTCGGGAGGAGCGGCGCAGGAGGAGTGCGGCGCGAGGGCTGCACAGAGGAGGGGCCTGGGGTGAGCCCAAACGGGGTGGCCGAGGAATGAGGGCCGGCGACCCGGGCGTGTTCTCCGGTGGCGCGCGGCGGAGGGAATTTTGTGGAGCTGAGGAAGATGGGCACTCGGATCCAGGCGAAGCAGCAAGGAGAAAGCGGGGCTCGGGTGAAGAAGGGTGAGCTCGGTTGTGCTTAGGAGGAACTCGACAGTGGAGGCGACGGCGGCGGTGGAAGAAGCGCTGGGAGCGGCATGCTCGAGCTCCGCAGCGTCAACGGTGGCTGGTGGATTGCGGTGGCTGCTCTCGGTGGCGGTGGGGCAGCTCGGAGCTTCCACGGCGGCGAGACAACGGCGGTGACAGCCTCGGACTTGGGACGCTGCGGTGGTCCTGAGGTCGGATGCTCCAGTGGCGGCAGTGCTCGGACGGGGTGGTGGCTCACCTCTGGTGCGGTCGCCGGCGGCAAACATGAGGGCGGCACGAGGAGTTGGATCTCGGGCTACGGTGAGGACTCACAGGCGACAGGTCTGCAGCGGTGCTGATTTGGTCGCCGCGGTGGGGGGAAGAGGAAGCTTGAGCCATGGAGGGAGGAACATCAGAGGAGGTGGCGCACCGGGGCTCATGGCAGCTCGGCCGATCCTATAGCTGAGCTTGCGGGAGAGTGGTGGCTGCTTCTAGCGGGGAGGAGGAATGGTGGAGAGATGGGACTTGGGTAGCTTGAGTAGACGAGCTCGGGATGGAGAGCCTCACCGGCGGCGGGGTGCTAGGGGAGGATCGGGTAAGCGGCGGAACAGCCGTCGGCTTGGGTCGATGTACCGATGGTGAGGTCCAGCTGGTGGCGAGCAGCTGCGCTGGTTGGAGTAGGGCTCGGTTTGGGGAAGGACTGGGGGGAATGGAGGCAGCAGGAGCTCGGTCTAGCTAGAAAAAGAATGAAGCAGCTCGGTTGATTCCAGAGAAGAGATGGAGCAGTGGGAAGAGTAAGGAGAGGAGAGCATGGCACATGGGCTTCACGGGCATAGCAGGGGAAACAGTGGTGTTGCGCAGGGGTTAGGCACCGAGCAATGTAGATGCTGGCATGAAGTGTAGGACAGCAAAAGGGCAATGTCAAGCGTGGCTTGTGCTGCGTTGCTTCTGGACAGAAAGAAAATGACGCTGGTAGCTGCAAGAAGCTAGCTGAGGTGGCTATAAAGGTGGCCGGTACCAGGTGTTATTTGGGGGAAAGAGTTAAGTGGCAACGAGAGTTAGCTGACTTGTGCTGGGAAGCAGTAAAGAGCAGGCGTCGGTGTGGGCGTTGGCCAGGAAATAGCGCGTGCGCTAGCTAGGACAGTAGCAAGCTTGTACTGCTGGGGTTTAATGGTTTGCTTGACCTGGCATAGAGAAAGGAGGGTGCTTTCACAGTGCAAGGGGCTGTACATTGCTTTGTCATTTTGGGGCACTACTAGGGAAATAGGGGAGGCTTGTGCGCAGATATTAATTATGCTCTTCAGTCTGGTTGGGAGGGAGTGAGACAACCGAGAATAACAGTGCCAGATTGATGAGGTGTGAGAGCATGGCACCAGGTGGGTGATGAATAGGGGAGGTAATGCGCTGGTGGTGTTTGACTAGTGCAAGAGGATCATTAATGCGTGTGTTGCCACAGCTCAGACAAGCAGTAAAAATTAGGCACCGAATGCTATTTAGGAGGGGACATGGCATGGTTGAACAGTGAAATATTTGGCACCAAATTTGAGCAAGGGATGGCGTGGCATAAGGAACAGGACTGTCATTTCTACTGGCATGGGAAGAATTAAGAGCGGAGGGCATGCAAGTTGATTGATGTAAGAAGTGTGTGGAGATAGCAAAACAAACCAGGAGCTCAACAGAAGTGTAATGCTCATAATATCTACCAGCTCGAACTAATTCGTTTGAGTGGCAAAAGGGATCACGTATAAGTGCATGTACGTTCAGGTGCTATACACATGCAAAGATATGCCGGGGCTTCAAGATGTATGTGCCTATATACACTTGGGAATTCTTAAGCACATATACCGAGGATTGAAACAGAGTTGAATTATGTATTAGGGTTTTGATTCTGCAGCTCCGAAGGAAGTGGTTAGGGTTTGCGTACATGCACGTATACATATAAAAGCAGTATATATGTGCACATACTCATGATAGGGCATGTCGAGGTTGGTAGTAGAATTTCAAGTCATTCAGAAGAGATTCGGGATGGGTATATGCTCCGATTTCGTAGAAGTACTGTGAAGGCACCTTGCGGCAGATGTGGGTTTAGGTGGCACTGATTAGTTAGAGGGGGAGGGATGCCGAAGGTATGTTCGTGGCGGAAATGCAAGGGCGAGTGGACACGTATGAAGGCAAGGTGCTGAGCAGGGTTGCCCGTGTTGTCGGACGTAGTTTGGAGTATTAGGATTTCGACAAAACAGAGATCGATAGAATTAAGAACGAGGGTTTTCGTGTTTTGATATTTAGCTTCATCGTGATTTGAACTAAAGTTTAGTTAGGTGTATTTTCAGCTGACATTATTAACGAAAAAGTTTTTATTAGTCCTAATTTTTAGGTTTCGAAAATTCAGGGCGTGACAGCCGCTCCAGCCGCCTGTTGCCTGCCGGTCGAGCTACCGCCTCCGCTTGGCCCTTGCTCTCCGACTGCCCCTGCTCTGCGACCCCAGGCCCAAGGCCCGAGCAGCAGGCCCGCAGCCGCCGGGGGGCGCCTCCTGCCGTTGCCAGCCTCCGGGCTCCGGTCGCCGGGGGCGCCTCCTGCCTGCTGGTCGAGGCGCCGTTGCCGCCCGGCTCCCGCCTCCGCTTGGCGCTTCCTGACGCCGCCCCCGAGATGGTGCCTCCTGCCGGCTGCCGCTGCCGGCCTCTGGGGTCCGAGCTCCGGCCGCCTGCTGCTGGCCACCGCCGCCGCCGCCCGCCCGCCGCGTGCGCTAGCCGCTAGGGCACCTGCAGCCTGGGGGTTGCCGGGCTGGATTGCTGGAGAATGGAGATGGAGAGTGGAGATGTGGAGTATCGGACTGACCAAATGACAAAATGGAAGAATACACATATGGGCTAGGCTTCTACTGGGATTACATGCAAGTACTACCATTCATATGCACTCTTTGTAGAATTTTCTTTTGCAATGCATGAAAATTTTCCAATATTGTACTGCTGTAAGCAACATTAAAATAACTGATACTAAAATTGCACTTTTCATGTCATCAGGCACCACCAAGAATTGTGGTAGAGCCAAGTGGAATCACAAGATGAAGTCATATCTTATTGGGCTCTTGAAAGAACATGATGTGCCAAGATATCGAACACAAAATGCATGGAGCAAAGAGGCTTGGAGAAGTATTGTGGATGCATTCAACATTAAATTTGGTTTATCCCTCACAGTGGCTCAGTTCAAACAAAAGGAGCAGGATCTGAAGAAAGATTTTAAAGTTATAAAAGACTTGTATCTGAAAGTGGTTTTGGCTGGGATCGTGATAGAATGATGGTGGTTGCTCCAGATAATGTTTGGGCAGCATTAAAGGCACGTAAAAACAAAGACGCCCTCCAATGGCAAGACAAGTCATTCCCATACTATGATGATCTATTTGCTCTATATGATGGTGAGTTTTAAATAATTGACTTGATTAGTTATGTTTCGTCTTATAGAACGTTATTAAGTGAGGTTCTTTTGTACATAATTCATGCAGGGCGTTATGCTCAAGGAAGGAGTTGCCATGGCATGGATCATTATGCGAAGAAGGCCACACACTCCTCTCAGATCACTACATCATATTCGCATCAATTGCAAGGTCCTGCTCGTGGTGAATCGTACATGCCTATTGATACCGAAGAGGAAACTGAAAGCACTAATTAATTTTGCACCAATGATCCATTAGACCAAGATGTAGTGAACTCAACTCAAGCTAATGATTCTGCATTACATGCTCTATCACAAGATGCAGTACGAACAACATTTTCTTCAAAACAAGCCGCACAGATCTTGCGGGAACTTCCAGAAGACCTACGTAGAAATCATCAACCATCTCATTCTGATCCCGAGCTTACTAGTGGTAAATGGGGAAAAAGACAGAAGACTAACTTTGGTATTGATGACTTCCATGAGAGGTACTTGAGCCTCAAAAGAGAAGAGATGGATCGGTTTGCAGCTATTGAGGAGAGGAAATTGGAGGATCCCTATAGCATACAATAATGCATTGCTGCACTTGAAGGGTTGCAGGATTTACAAATGGGAGATATACTAAAAGCAGCTGATCTCTTCACTGACAACAAGGACAATAGGGAAGTATTACTCTCTTTTTCAAATGATGAATTACGGCAGGGCTGGTTGATAAGAAAAATTCAGAACACCTAGTGAAATGGCTATGCAAATATGCCCCTTGGAAAGGTACGTAACTTTTGTGTGTTAATGGTAGCAAATTATCATCTAGTGATAAGGTACTACGCTAGGAAAGGGTAGCTTTTGTGTGTATGTGTTCCTAGGAAGATGTACTAGTACTAATGCAATGTTAAATGACACTTGATTAAAAATCCTTTTGACTGAATAGAAGTATTTGGAGTACAAACCAAATTGTTTTACATTTATTACATATGGTTCATCGCCTTGCAATGTAGTCAGCCCACATTGCCTTCGCCATGCCATCTCGCATGTCATTCCCAGCTTGCCACATGCTGTCAAATAATGGCACATCAACATTGTATTGGGTATCTCCATCTGGTACAACTACCATATTACTTTCATTTATATCTTCGGTACATCTCTCGGGCAATGACATGTCACCATTATGTAGCCGTATGAAATTGTGCATGACACAACAGGCCATAGAAATGTCAACCTGAGTGTCAATATCATATAACGTAGCAGCCTTTAGTATGTGATACCTCTTTTTTAATGAACCAATAATTCTCTCAACATGATTTCTAAGCTGAGCATGGCGAAGGTTGAACAATTCTTTGTAGGATTGTGGCTTTTGCTGGGCTCTTCCTTGTTCTTGCAAATGATATCTCGTTCCCCTATATGGAGCAATGAATTGAGGTGTGTTTGCATAGCCTGCATCTACAAGATAGAATTTACCAGGGGGTACACTAAATCCATGCTTAAGTACGTCTTGTAGAACTCTTGCATCCGAGGCAGACCCCTCCCAACCAGGATGTGCATGCACACACTTTAGATCAAAGTCACATACGACCATGCAATTTTGTGAAAGACCTTGTTTTCTATTTCTATATGGATCTTGCTACCCAGGTGGAATGGTCATAGGAAAGTGAGTGCCGTCAATAGCTCCAAGACAATTCTGTGGATTTCATGCTATAGTTAGAGATATGCACACATCAAATTTGCTTAGTACCAATTTACCATATCAAAACTGAACATAGTTAGTACCTGAAAGTATGAAAATTTTGGTTGTCTAAAGATGCGATGTTGGTGTAGGGACGGCAAGCGTATGTAGTTGCATGACAGTGATGTAATCGCATTGAGCACAACTCGAAAATAATAACTGACCGCTGATCCACTGTGTTGGAATCGATCTTGTACTGTCCGGTTACTTGCATTCTTTGATATTGTGTATAGAAACATAGCTACTTGCTCTTCCACAGATACGTATGTTGAGTCTTCAAGATTGCACTTCTCACACAATTTTTGAACCAAGGCTTGAAAGATCTCTCTCTCCATATGGAATCGCCTTTGGCATAGGACTTCATGGCCGGTAAGTGTTTCATGCATGTATGTAGATCCTGTGAGGATGGATGTATGTATTGGTTTTTTTTTGGATGAGCTACTGCCTTCTAATGCAGGGTGTACGAGAAAAACGAATTCATCTTCATTTTCTGATCGCCTATGGTAGTTAGGATTCATTGGCTATCACTAGAAAAAGTGTGCTATTGTTTGAATGAAGAATGTGAAGCTGGAATGAAATGGTGTGCTATTGTTTGAATGAAGAAATGTGATGCTGCAATGAAATGGTGTGCTATTGCCTGAGTTAAGAAATGTGATACTTCAGTGCTCAGGAGTGAGGAAGAGAAGTGATGTGTAGATTGTTTTCAGCTCAAGGTTGCTGTATATATAGAGCAAAGAAAATATAACGGCTAGTGTGTAACGGCTAGTGTAATGGCTAAAAAATTTCCTATGATCTGAACACCTCTTTTTTTTTATTCCTTTATTTTGAAAACCGTTGGTTTGCACTGTAGAGCCAACTTCATTCCTGTACTTTTTTAGATTCCTCTATTTTCTTCACCTGCGGTCCGAACAGGCCCTAACCATGTGGCAAAGACAGGAACGTCGCAAGACGATAATGACCTTTAGAATCGACAAGGCTAATGCTTGCTATGAGCATGTCGTGACCTGGCCGTAACTTCGTTCAACGTTATTCTCATGCGCCAGGAGACACCAAAAAAGGTTGACGATCTGATTAAGGAGACAAAACGTTACAAAAGCCTGTCACACAATTCTTACTTTTGTCGGTATATTCTCCTCGCTTTTTAGAGGTACCCGGTGGAAAAGTAGCACTATAGCATGGATCACGTAGCGATAAAATAGAGGCAAAAACATCCAAGCCATCAGAGTACCCGAGTCAGCAAAATTCATTGCCTAATTACAGAGGTTATCTCGCACGAGGAATTATACTTGACTCAGCAAAATTCATCGAGATCACATGAACCCCAATGCTGTAACGTCAGATCCGTCACCGAACCATTACGACATACATACAAGGAAGTGGCTTCCAAAATGACTTTTGAGGACACTTCTAATACATTATATTTTAGGTTATATCTTATTATTATATTAAATAACTGTTTATATACAACCTTCTCAATGGTATGTATCTTAGCATTGTATCTAAAACATCTTTATTTATTATATGTTATGATATATACTATCATTTTTAACCGTGTAACCTGTTTGTGGTATAGTTCTAGTAAATAGTAGTACATGTATGAGCCACATAGCATCACTCAAGAATTAATTTACATCGATTACACCGCTAAAAGCCGGTTTTAAATTAAGAGACATTTTTTTTCTCTTTCCTCCATAACTACCCTGCCACATAAACTTTTTGCCTAGATGACTGACTTGAGAGATAACTAAGTTGGAGCATTGGGACTACCCTGAGAGATCCTGAATTTACTTACCACTTATCCGTTAATTCTAGTCGGGTGCGTAGAAGGCGCGTTGCAATCGCATCGTGTTACTCGCGGCGTGAGTGTGTGAGCGTGGCACCAACGCAACAAGACCACTGTTGCTCGGTGATCGTCCCATCGACCCCGATAAAACCGCGACAAGTGGCAGTAGTATACGACTCAAACCTATCGGGCCCTGCGTGCGCATGCGTCGAAGTGACAGAGCAATGCCACAACTAGAATTTTGGAACAACTTTTAGATAAATATAGAACTAAAGGAACTGGCCCATCCGTAGGTGCGTGGAGCCCGGCAACACCGAAGGTCTTTGACGGTGCACCAGGCCAGATACACATGGGGTAGCAATGGCCAATGGGGTAGCAAGAGTACGACCCCAGTTTTCTGCTGCTACTCGTGCCCCTTTTTCTTCCGTTCTTTCAACGTGCCGTAGTGCCGCGCAGGACGATGATGGCGGGGAGGCGCACGCCGTGGGGAGTGTACCAGCCTACCAGGGAATATCGAAGCGGAGCCAGCAGCCCGGCCGGCAGGCGCACAGTGATCTTAGCGAGCGGCGACGTAAAAAAAAGGCCGCTTTCTCCACAAATTTTTTCTAATCACGGCTCCCGACCCTCCTGTTCCCCGGCGCCTTTTCACCGTCCCCACGGCAAGGCAGAGGGGCAGCAGTTTGGCGCTCTGATTTGATTATTCGGGTGGCGCTTTGGAATTGTTTCGCAGCTTTTTGGTTGCCCTGTCGGCATGGTGGCCTCGTGCGTGCTGGCCTGGAACGGGAGCAGCCGTACGCGAGCGCTTTTTGCCAAATTCCCTGCGCGGATTACCGCGCCGGCTTTTAGTTAACCACATCTCCAACGATCCATTTTAACCATCTTTTAGAGTTTCACGTTAGTTTTTAAACCATGTGGAGGAACGAATTAAGAAAGAGAGAAGAAAACTATTCTAAATAGGAAATGACTTTATTGTTAATATTTATGAGCTAAAAACAAACATTTTTATTGTTAAAGGTCATAGTTGTTTCTTAAAGTGAAATCTATTAAAAACTTACAGGGATTTTGAAATAATTTATTAGAGAGCTTGTTACTTTATGTCAATTTTTGCTCTCTCTCTTTTAGAAAATAAGATAAGAAATAATTTGTCGGAAATACTTAAATTTACCGTCTAGTTTACTGTAAATTAGTTAACTGTTTTAGATGCATATGAATATACACTAACTTGCATTTGATGTATTTTTGAACCACGGATGGATCTTTGCATCGGTGAACATCAAGCCCAATATCTTACACTCGTTTAAGCTGACAATCGTGCAAAGAAACAAAAATGTATGGGGTAAAGCTATAGTACGCCTTTATCAACGGTGAGTTTTAGCGGGTGTTTAGATTGATGGGATTTGACCCTATTTCGAGCTAGTAGTTTGGAATGGAGAGATTTTAGAGAAACTGTATTGGTTCCTATGAAATTTTACCGTTAGTTCTAAACAAAGCCTAAAAACCATTAGGATTCCTTTCTGCAGATTGCAGCTTTGTTGGTGTCGTTTAATACGTGGTGGATAATTTTAAGTTTAGGACAGCGTGAGGTGTTAGAGATCGACACTTCAGGAGGCTACTCCAATCCGCACTATTCTCAAATCTCGATGCAACATCCAGCCTGTAATTCCCCTGTATCGAGCAGAAAACTATAAAATTGGCGCCTAAGAATACTGCCAAAACATTTCAGTTTTACATTAGTCAATACGGGACATGGGTCTATGCAGTGAACTTTTGGAAAAGAGAAAGATTTATATTAATGTACAATTTCTGCATTAAGATGATGCACATATCCTACTCTATAGTGAACTGTTGCTTCTGTTCATATAATTAAACCGGAGGACTATCTCCTCCCTGCTAAAAGAAAAGGGCATGGAGCCATAAAAGTGGGTCATCGAACAGAACAGAATCAACAGATACTCTATAATGCTAATCGTTAATGAAAACAGAGAGAGTACCTTGGCTTATCCTATGTGAGGCTAGCCTCAAATGGACAAAGCTGAAACTAACAGTGTAAAGAACAATGATAAATTTCCTCTTCTCACAGATTCTTATTTAAAAACTTATCTATGTAAAAACTAGCACTTGCACGGGACACAAATTTAATCACCTTTAATTTTCAGAATCGTACATCATATAAGCGTGGAAAAAAAAGTTCAGATCCCGAGCAAGACAACCAGATTGTATTGAGTCGGTAGATTATTTATACATGATATTAGATCATGCATAATTAAAGTTCGGATCACGATTAGCTAATCATTTGTCTGTGATATTAAATAATGACATGGAGTTAATGCTCATATAACAGGTCGTTGATATTAGATCAGTATGCAACTTAGGTAGCATTTTTATGACATGTAAAATTAAAAATATTTAATGGTAGTGGGTTACTAATAGTTAACGTACACCATACCAATGTCAGATAGTATTTACATACAGTTATAACGCTCTATCGGTTGTGATCTATTAATAAGAAAGGTCCACTAGATCAATGGCAGGATGATGTTCAGGTACAGTTACGAAATTTTATCGGTTGTTATATGTTTAGGTACAATTATGAAGATCTATCGGCTATTAAAAGAATCTAAGTTATCGACTAGAGGGGGTTAAATAGGAGATTAACAAAAATTAAGACCTAACAAAAATTTCTACACAAGAATTCTAAAACACTAAGTAGTCCTAAGAAAACCTAGCATGTTAGTGACTAAAACAAGTATGAAAGTAGATATGAAGATGTGCAAAGAGATAACCACATGGGAGACACATGATTTATTGTCGAAAGTCGAGCCTTTGGCGAGGCTCTATGTCTTTATTGAGAATCTTGATCCGACAATTGAAGCTGGTACCGAAACGTGCTCTTCCATCAAGAAGCTTACCGATGCGAAGCTCCCTTCTCTTGTGGCAGCTCTTTATCTTATGGTAGGCGTGATTATGGGTTAGTAATTAAAATTGTTTGAACCTCCTAAGGAGATACAATGTTAATTGGGAGGTTAACCTTAAGAAAACCAAAAGCTGGTTTTGGTTCCAATAGGGATCAAAGCCAACTTAGTGGAAGCAAAATTTTAATCAGTGACATGCAACCTTTTGAGAGAAGGCAACTATAATCATTCTATAGCAAGAAAGGCAACAATTTAAGCAACTAATATGATTCCATATGCTAACTTATTATTAGATCAACCTCTATGATTAAGCAACCTTAGTTAAGTAATTAGGATTAATTTTCATTAATGAATCTAGCTAATCTAGGAGCCCAATAAGATAATGAATTTTGAAATGTGACCATCATCCATGCCAAGTGACAAAAGGCAACAAAATAGGCAACTAGAAAGAGGTGAGAGATCAAACAAAAATCAGCCAGCACACCAACCTTATATTGACAACAGTAATGACACATGGCCGCAGCAAGGGGAGTAATCACCAAATCAAACCACTTAACCAGCATACGTACCCATTTACAGCAAAAGTCACCAATTAGGTGTCAAACTAGGAGCAAATTCGAAATCCCAGCACATCCGCCTCAATGAGGGAAAGAGCCCAAAACCTCATTCATAGAGAGCACAGGAAAAGAAGGCCAAGACCAACAACAAGGAGGAGAGGGTCCTCAAACTGAAGCTCAGGAGCTCGGATGTGCCATCCCAGCTGTCACATCCCATTTTTTTCATAATCTTGCTTACCAGCATAACCGTAGATGCGTTAGGCATAATTCTAGTAGCATGCATCCATTGTACCCTAGCACCGCCACACATGCACTTTCTCTCGACCAAAACCTAATCTGGGAAAACCCTAGACCCGCACATACGCAGTAAACCCTAGACCGCTTACGACAACTCATCCCGGAGCCTACCTAAGCAAGGGAGGGAGAATCCAGGAGACCTGCTATACTCCCCTCCACCCTACCGTATCCCGGAACCCTTTCCCCCTATTTGATTCCTCCTTCCGATGAAACCCTAGGGCAGAATTATACGTTGTGCTGCAGCCTAGAGATGTATAAGTCAGGAAATTCCAATAAAATTACACCGTAATCCCATCATCCCTAAGACCTCGAAAATACAAAGACATAAACATGTTCAATACAAAAACCTAAAACGAACAGCATCGAACACCTGTACAAAGGTTAGCTTACGTATGAAATGCTGAGCAAAGTCAGTAGCAAAATATCATGTCCAGCTGTAGACCTCTTCTCCCCAGTGCTCCCAGCGAACACACGTCCATCAGCAGAGTCCTTTTGTCCCTTACCCTTTGACCTAGTCCTTGACATGACAAACCATGCCAACGCATGCACAGCTGCACAGCTCGCAGTGTCAAGCCAAAGCCAAAACCCTTGCACGTATGCACTCTATACAAGAAATAGTGAGTCAAGTCAAAAAAAAAGGGAAGTCTCAGCCAGCTGCAGAACTCCCTTGTCGACCTTCCCAATGTGCATGAGCACTGGACATCTTCCTGGCTGCAACAATTTGTCTTCTTCCTTATAGCTCTATTCCATGACACAACACAACGTTCGGGAGTTGTCACATCTCTGTGCCATTGCACAGTTTGTAACCTCTGTCAAGCTCTTCGGACACCTCCCTTCTTCACCCTTGGCGCAGTGGACACGCACACATCTATCCCAGCACTCCAGGACACGCAAATGCCGGCCATTGGCATGAGCTGGCCGCGCTCTGGGGCAGCTCCAGCACGCCAATGTGTGCACGGGCACGCCGTCTGCTGCCTTCAGCGCCCCACCGCACGCCGAACGCCCTGCCATGCTCCGTCGCATCGGCGCTGTCCAGCTCGCCCGGCCAGCTGTGCCTCGGGAGCACCTCTCGCCGCGCCGCCCGCTGGTGCCAAAGCCGCGCCGCGCGTCGTCACAGCGCCGCCTAACCAAGCATCTCTTGCCACGGCCGTCCTTCCGAGCTGCCGCGGCCACAGCTCCACCTCAGGCACCCGTCCAGCCTTCCCCGGCCAGCTGTGCCTCGGGAACTCTTCTCGTCGCGGACCCCGACGCCGTGCCCGCGCCGCCCGTCGTCCGCAGCCGCGCCGCACGCCGGTCCGGCACCGCCCAAGCCACCAAGTAGTGCCACGACCGTCCCTTCCCTCCTGCAACCTCGGCCTCACCCCGGATATGTCCCATCGCCGGAACAGCAGCCTTGCCAGCTCCACACGTCGCCGGTCGCCTATAAAAACCACCCCGGAGCACCCGTCCCAACACAAGCATCCAACCAACTCTCCCGAGCTTCTCCCCGTTCCAACCTCCTCCTCCACCCTCCAGTGCACCTTCTCCTCCCCATCCACCATAGCCAAGCTCATCGAATCCTTTCCCCAAATCGAGCTCGTGATTCATCCCTCTGGTCCACACCGACCCGAGCCTTCCAAGCCTCCAGATCCGCAGGGAACCGAGCCCGGAGCTCCGCCTTCTCCCTCGCACTTTTTCCCCAACTGATCGACAACCCCGTCGCCAACCACCCTCACCCGGAGCGCCGCCGCCGCCCTGTTCTAAAACCGAGCGACCAAGGTATGTAGGGAGCTCACTCCCAAGCGGTAAAGAAACCAGGCTACACTAAGGAGTAAAGGCACTTTTCCAATTTCCGTTTCCGACAGCGTGAAAACGCATCGAGTTGGTCGGGAAAGCGTCTTTAAGTCTGTGACTTGTTTCTGTTGGAACCAGAGCAGCTCATTTAATTAGATCATGCTGCTAATAACCTGTTTAGTGAGAGTTAGTTCCGATTCTGGAAGCTCTATGCATAATGTAAACCTTTTACTTCTACAAAATTTCAAGATTTAACTTGATTCCATAGCTATAATAAAGGAGATTAGGTGTAGCTATTTCTTTTCTTTTAGGCTTACACACATACACCGTAAGTATTACTTTGTGCATGTAAGAATCCAGAGGAACGTTAACACTGCCAATACATTAGAGGTAGCTCCAATGCCCATGAATCCATAAGAACAATAGCTTGGACATGCAACCCTAGTAGCACGAGTCTTCCTACCCGATTAGAAACGTCATTTCATGTGATTGTCATGCATGTTCTTGGGTTTTATTTGGAGTTTGTCGCTTGGTTCTTATTCGCCGTTCGTTTTCGACGTATAGTTAACGGAGTGCCGTACGTGCCGCGAGAGGATCCGACGTCACCTTCACGCCAAGAACAGGAACAGGACCCGGAGCTGCCAGGCAAGCTTTCCCTCCTTGAACATGTTGAATCCCATATTTACTACGTGTAATTATTTTGCTTGCAAAATCTTGCATGCTAATTTATTATCACCGATATTTTATGTTAGTGTAGATATGCCGAATAGATGCATATACCCTAGGTCTGGAATCTATTCCCTTGTAGCCCTAGATCTAGTTAGTCGGTCGGGATCGACCGGCAAGGTAGTAGGAATATAAGCAGTAGCTGTGCTTAGACCTGCTCTAGTTAAAACAAATTTTACAAAGTACGGGAGGGATATGGGGTCAAAACCTCGGCTTGTTTATACATGCCGAGGAAATCTTTTAAAAGAAATGTTTGTGAAAACCCCGCATGAAATGATGAAGGATTTTGGATTCGGGCGGGAATGCTAAGGGTGTTATGAGGATGTAGAGTAGCCGGATGCTGCTTGCGGAAGGAATGGTCGGGTAGCCGGTTGCTACCCGTGGAGTTGGTTGGTTATGGAGTCCCGCTCGAATCGGTTAAGGACCGAACCTAAGTGCCGCTGAATCAGTTCCCCCACCGTACGTCCACATGTCCTTTATGGGAAGGACTGGACCTGGTACCTCGTCTAATACCGGAGCCCGGAATCGTGGGAAGTTAGGTTGAAGTGCTAGTGGATCCATAGAATCCCTAGAGGATCTCCACGGAACTGAGTAGGGGAAAAGCTCTTCATGGGTCTCACCGTATTGTGAGGGTAAAGCTCAGTAGAGTCCTATAAGGTACGTGGAACATGGTCCGACACAAAGGGGGAGAGTCCCATCTCTGTCATTTGAGATGAAGAGGGTCGGGTGGTCCTCCTAGCGAGTCCGGCTCTGGTATGAACACGGGAGAAGGGTCTCGTTGTACTAGCCCTGCCAATACACCTCATGCGGTGTATCGTTAGCGCTCGGCATTAAGGGTGAACTACATCTTGTGGGTAAAGCCGTACAACCTCTGCAGAGTGTTAAAATCTATTCGAATAGCCGCGTCCTCGGTCATGGACATGAACTGGTAAGGCCACACACTGGTTAGAATATGTTTTGGTTGTGAAAGCTGGGAAATGGGATTAAGGACGTGGGCATGATGTGCCCACAGGGGGCAATTTACGCTACCCGGATTGGTAGCTAGGAATTGCTGAAGGAAAGGCTAGCTACACTGCCAGGGTGGTGTGAGCGGAAGCCGAAAGGGTAAGCGGTGATGAGCGCGGCTATCCTGCGGAGGAAATAAAGGAGAGGTAGCAAGGGCTACCACGGAGGACGATGTGATACGTTGGGATCATTGTTTTACAAAGTTTGCTTTCAATCTATTATGGTTATTTACAATACAAACTTACATTTCCGCACAACATGAAACCTAGGATAGAGCCCTCCTTTGAGATATTCCTTTGCATGAACTATGCCGTATTATTTCCCCAAGGGAAAAGCTTGCGAGTACATTCAATGTACTCACCTGGCTTGTTGACTTGGCCAGATGAAGAAGAGGAGTGGTGCTCTGAGGACGAGGTCAGCGACCACGAGGGCTAGGACGTTCTCCCCAGTCAGTTGCCTGTGGATGGGCATATTGATGGGTTAATAACTGCGCTTTTGTTATTTCCGCTGCTACTTTTATTCGGCCAATCGGCCATGTTGTTGAATAAAGACCATAATGGCATAATTATGTAATATATTCGGTATTGTATGAGGATGTTATCAAGTTCTTGTGTGTACCGACTACTGATCCAGGGATCGGTACAGTAAACACGGGAGACGTATCCGGCCCTAAAACCGGGTACGCCACACCAGCCCATTTGGAAATGGGCTCACGGTGGCCCATCTCTGTGTGTGTGCATGCAAGAGGTTGGGAGTTTGAACTCACCGTGCTAGTTGAAAAGGAGCAACAACAACATAAGGCCAAAGACTCCAATGGTAGTAACTCCGGTTTAACCATTTTGTGCATGTCCAACCCAGTACGGGTGAGGTCTAAGCCAGTTTAGAACTTAGGGCATTACAATTGGTGTCAGAGCGGACCCTCACAACTACACGGGCGCGTGCGGGTTAGGAGCACGGGCATATGACGCATAGCTTGAGTGAGCCTAGAGTAGACACAAAGTATGGCATACGTGCCGGCACTAGACACGCGGCTGTGTGTCAAGAAGTGAAGGTCCTGGTTAGTTGCCCAAATGTAGGTATGTTGGTGTTGGACCGACAAGGACATCAGGTCTTTTGAAGGTAGGTGTATGTGACATCCCAGCCCATGTGTGTGTTGCGTAAGAGGTTTGAAGTTTAAACTCACCTTGCTAGTTGAAAAGGAGCAACATCAACATATAAGGCCAAAGGTTCTAATGGTAGTAACTCCCGCTTAACCATGAGGAAAAGTCCAAGCTCAGGAGCTAGAAGAAGAAGCCAAGCTTAGGAGCTAGGAATAGGAGACCAGGAGCCTAGACTAAGAAGAGAAGAGCAAAGTTTAAATTACCCACTAGGAGTGCCCACCCAAGGTAGATAAATACCTGACAAAGAAATCTTAAGGTAGTTAAGCATGTAGAAAAGAGGGAAGTGCTCCCAGATTAGGTATTATATATATATATATATATATATATATATATATATATATATATATATATATAATGTCTTAGATCATCATAGAGCATGTAAGGCAACTAGTAGTCTGTTCTTATCAGTATACTAATTATCCTCAGGAATTAACCATCATTTGGTTTAACTAAGATCTAACATAGTGTGATGTTCTTATCAATTTATTATTGATGAATGATAGCCAAGATAAGAGAAGCATAATATATGTTCTATCAAGCTAAGAAAAAAGCATGTGATCTATCTTCTCAATTGAATGATCTGATAGTAAAATAACTAAGACAAAGAGTAATATTTGTTCATATCAATTAACCCAAGACACATGAATAGAAACTACACATCAGGGAGTTAAAACAAAATATATTTATTTGCACTCTTTGGACATATTAAGGACCAATTAGCGCAAGCACATACTGTACACATGGTATAAAGATCAGTTCTTAGCTTATTGTTGTTGAATCAAGGATCAGATCATGCCAATGTATAGTAACATGAACATAAAGCAATAGTATGTGTAGCTCTTGTATTGTTAAATATGTGTATCCTTAAGATTAAAAATGGTAGATAGTATTAAGTTAAATAGAGGAGGAGCGGTAGCTAAATAAATAACTAGTGCACACCATACCACTAGCCTCTATCCAGATTTTTATAGCTTTGCACATAGGATCCAGTAGTAAATTAGCACCATAAATATCAGATTGACATATTTAAGAATTTGAACACGAGAGCAACTAGATACTAATATGTCCTACATCATGAGAACATTGCATCTCTTCTGTAACTAATAACTGAGGGCAATAAGAACCATTAATAGTCTATATAGTATCACAGATCAAAATAATTATCACAAAAGTAATCAAACACCCTGTAACTTGTAACAAAAGCGCATCCCCCATCATTAGAATCATCAAGTCATGCCGTCTAGTATCCAAAACTCATCAATATAGCAACCAATCTACACTGCCAGTAGCTAGAAACCTAGGACTCTTCTAAAAATAGAGATCTAGCTAGTACCACTAACTTGTTAGATTTTAGCACCAAATAGGACATAAGCATTCAATAGATGATTGCATCACAAGATAAATAAGTGACCTAAAACATTGCTAGCAATCATAGAGCCCAAGCTATCCACCATAGCATCACCACATAGAATTAATAATACCTACCATCACACCTTTACCACAATCATCACAACCATAGAGCATGCACATTAGATTGGTTCTCATCTTAGTCTATGATAGAGGATGTGGAATCAGAAGCACTTACTTGAAGGAGCACATTCACCGTGGTTACGACGCAGTGAACTCGCCGCCTTCCTTCGGTGATGGGGCTCGGAAGTAGCGGGGTGCGGGGAGGTAGAGGATGTGGACCGATGATGTGCGACGGCATTGTCGTGCCACTGGATCGAATCCACAGCCTAGGCCGGCAACCCTAGCAAGAGCCGAGGTCGCCATGTACCAACCCTAGAATAGACGGAGACGGCGGACCATCACCACGGCAGACCACGAGGGTATCATGAGAGTGCGCATTGTCCACGTAGTAGCACTGGAGCGGGACGCCACACCATCACCGTGCCGGCTAGGGTTAATCAGTGACGCGAGTAGGGGTGGTGAGTTGCTGCATTGGTGTAGAAAAGAAAAGGCAGAAGGAGAAGAGTGCCGAGAAGCAGCTGGTGGTGTCGATTGCCAGTGATAGCGACTGGGATTGGTAGCAACAGGCGATGGCAGCGGCCAGGATCAAACGGAGGAGGAGGCAATGCGTGTCACACGTGCAAGAGAGAATGAGGAAGGGGGTTAGTGTGAGGATCTGGCGGCGTGGGGCCACTGTCCTAGTTGAAGAGGACTGGCTGGCGACATCTGCTATCCGAGGCAGCGACCGGGAGGAAGTAGAAGTGGCGATGCTAACTTGGAGGCGTAGAGAGGCGAAGAGAAAGGGGATCAGGTGCTGATAGAGGCGGCGACCGAGTGAGGGAAAAGAGAGAGGAGGAGGAGCGGCTAGGTCAACCCTAGCCAGGTGGGCCTATTGGGCTGACGATGGTCGGATGGGCCGAGTGGGCCAGTTAGGCCAGATAGGCCTATGGGCTTAGCCCAATTTTTGTAACAGATGTTTTAATCCTTAATTCAAATAGAAATTTCCTCCAAACAAAATTTTCCCAAATATAAATTAGATTCAAACGTAAACTAAAAGTCATGTAAATTGTGTGTGTTTATTAGAATGTAATTATGTTTATTAGAATTTTAGAGCATTGGATTAAATACTATGAAAAAATGAATGGGTCGGAATGTACTTGGCATTGAATTAAACACTGTTTACTCTAAGTTAAATCCTAATAAACATAATTTCATTCCATTCCTTTTTTCATAGTATTTAATTCAATGCTCTAAAATTCTAAAAATATAGTTAGCTAAAACGATCCACATGAACTCATTAAGTTATAGGAAAAAAACATATAATTTATAGAATTAAATTATGTCCATGCATGCATTCATATTCATGTATGTGAGCATTTGCATTTATCTGGGGTTAGTCCTTATCGAACTATTATTTGATCCTTAGATCTCGTAGTTCTGCCAGACTCCCTTCCCGGAACCTTGAGTCACAATTCTTATTCATCTCAAGACAAGTCCATTTTCTTGTTCATGTTGATTAGTATTTTACTAAACTACCTACAATCTATACTACCGTTGTCACCTGCATAGAATTTACAATTCTGTATATATGACATATTATTGATTGAATGATTGATCAAACAGTCAATCAATCTACTATGGTGGGCAGTGGAACCCTGATATGGAATTTGTTGGGCTAGTCAGGGTTCCACTATATAAATTATCATATAAGGTAATAACAATTGCAGGATGGCACTCGAGCGCCGTATAGATAGCGTTAACCGCAGGACCTATAGTGGGACAGGTGAGTCAAATAATGCCTTCTTACTAACATATCTCCCTAGAAGGTATGTAAACTAATGCTTGGGGAGACGTTATGTCCCCAACCCCTAAAAAAATATGATATAATAATGAGGTGGGTAGTCAGTGTTGGGCCGGCTACGATGATTGAGTTATGACACATGGGAAGGGTGAAATGACTCGGAACCTTAGACCTGGCCACAAACTGATGGAGTGTGATGGGTTTCTACCTGATATAAAGGTTAAGTACCACTTATGGATAAAGTAACACACCTCTATAGAGTGTATTGAAATGTGGCATTATCATTCCTTGTTTTTGGGAAAGAACTACGAATGCAGTGAGAAAAGAATCATTGGAGGTTCTAACAATCTGTGGGGCCCGATGATCATAGAATACTAAACTAAAACTTGACCCCTTAACTTATAAAATGTATTTCCCAAAATCATTGGTTAGTGAGGACTATGGGTCCTAGTAGATGATAGTGCATCCAAACAACAATTGCTCTTCATGGACTTGTTGAGTACCTTCTATGCTCATCCCCTATATAAAGCTCCATTGTTAGGCTAGAGTCGGTAGAGCAGATGCTCGAGTATTTGGAGATGCCAGAGGAAAAGATGGAGAAGCAGATACCAGGCGAAGGAGAGACGGGAGTCATGTACTACCTTGACTTGAGCGAGCTAAACTAGCAGACATGAAGTAAGTCATAGTATAGGATCGTTGGTCGTAGGTGTAGAAATGATATTTGCCTGTCTATGTTATTTCAGTTCTTTACTTTCTGCAAGTTTAGCCCTTATGTATTCTCTTATGCAAGTTAGAACTTTTGTACTGATGTTAGAATATAATATAAGTGTATATTATATAAATAGACCATTGTAAAGCTTTCGTTGTACTACTCTGATGCGCATATTGTTGATAAAATAAAATTTCACCGGTGATAAGCCAAAGACTGTCACGCTACAATATGCACTGGCGTGCAGGGTCGCCACACTCAGAGCTTTCGAGATTTCAAAGGTACTCAATACAGTGATTACAGATCGCTAACTTAGAGCTTCCGACAAACGGACTCGGACATTCCGAGATTTCAAACGTTAAGTCCAGAATGGATCTCCGGAAACTTCCAGGAGTTTCGACTTTCGAGCTTAAAGGACTTAGACATTTTAAGCACCAGAACTTGGACGTTTCTGGATAATCTCGGATGTTCTAACATCCTAAAAACCAGACAGACGGGCAACTCGGAGGCTTCGAGTTCCTAGATTCTTCCCACATAGAAGGAACCTAGATGTTCTGACAATGATCCTTGAGGTTCCGACTTTAAAGTGTGAGAAGACATGGTTTTCAAATGCATCTTTGGATTGTGAAGTTGATTCTTAGTTGAACATTAGCAAGTCACTCCCACTAGCTTTCAGATATTTGCCCCCGTTAATAGTACGGCTTCCCCAAGACTCAATATAATTCCTTAAACCACCAAAAGAGCCAGAAAGTAGTTATTAATCTTTGTCTATTCAAGCCGTCTGATCATCGACGCTGGTTTTATCAGTGCTTTTGGGACTAAATCACCTGATCATACTTAATGCACACGTATGTTTAGGTACAGTTATAAATCAAAACCTACTTAGGGGGCCAAGATGTACTTTCAACTATTATATGTTTAGGTATAGTTATAAAGATCTATCGGTTGTGATTTGTTTAGGTACAGTTACGGAGATCTCTTGCCATTATCTATTTAGGTACAATTATGATGATCTTTTGATTGAAATATGTTTAAGTATCGTTATGATGTTCCTATTGTATGTGATCTATTTAGGTACAGTTATGAAGATCTATCGGTTGTAATTCACTTATAATAAGACATTATACCAGATTAGTGGTGGGATGTTTTGCTTTTTGTGAGAATTTTTTAACGCATATCTCTCTTTCTATTGTATTATGCTTTCAGTATATAATAGATGCACCAACCATCCCACAATATTGCTATTATATAGTACAAGTAGAAGTCCTTTAACAAAGTTTAAATACTTTTTCTAAGGTCGGTGCTATAGTTTCCCTTATGCTCATAGTAGTAGTTCTTTTATTAGATGTATGTGGTCAACATTCTCAAACTTTGACCACATAGGTTGACTACATGGAACTAATCTAATAAGAATTTTTTTTGCAAAACAGTCATAAAAAATAACTTTGATATTTTATCAAAATTCATAGTCAAAATATCGCGTTAAAGACAACGAAATGCCAAAACACCTTATATTTCCTGATAAAGGACTAGTATTTAGAACTTAGTACTACCTCTGACCACGTATGTAAGGCACAATTTGATTGGTTAAGACAAGATTTTGACAAAAAATTACTTCATTAGTATGTAATTTATGTGGCATAAAATTGATGTCATTAGATTCATATTCAAAAGTACTTATTTATGATTGTGGTTTTATATCACATTAACCATATACTAATAGAGTAATTACTGTTCAAAGCCTTGTCTTAACCTATCTAAATAGGTCTTATATACCTGGATGGAGAGAGTACTTCACAATATTAAAGACATGTAAATGCCAAAAATGGAAATTATGTATTTCTTATAGAATTTGGCAAATCTAAGCTGATAAGATTCGGATCATGAATCAAATGGGAGATGCTTTGACGGAACCCATCCTAGGATTGAAGATACTATCTAATTCCACCAAAGACACATTTACTGATACGTAAAATGTTTCAAGAACAATACATTTTCTAATTGTACTTCAAAAGTATTTATCTTAAAAAAATCTAGATGTAATATCTTCTTCTCACGGGGTAAATGAAATACCCTTTGTTCTTAATATAAAATTATAGTTGATAATTTGTTATAATGGATAAAGGAAAACTTTACAATTGAAAGTACATATGCTAGTAACATTTGATAATTATTTACTAGGATTGGCAGGACGAAGAGTCTATTCCACGAAGCTGCACCGGCTTCCAAAGACACGAATGCTCTGGACCTCAGTTGCTCACATGGTGGAAAGCGTGTTTGTAGGGCCTACCTATCTTATCCTTTCACTTTCTTTATTCCTGCTCTATGCATCGCTCTTGTCCTTTCATTTTTTCTTCCACGCCGAATACATCAATCGCTGCTTTCCATTCTCCACAAGTGTTCGCACCGCCACCAGGCTACTCGCTTTCCTTAGCCACCCAGACCTAGCTACCTCCTCCACCGCCGCTGCACCTCCTCGTCCCCTGCTTCCCCTTTTGCCCTGCGAGAGGGCATGCTTCCTCTTCTCTGGTAGCAAGCTCCGCGCTGACAAACTCTGCTCTGGCAACGAGCTAGCTCACGATGAGCTCGCTCCTCCTCTAGGTCATCCTGTCAGGCGTCTCAAGGCTACCATAGATGTCCATGGTGATGGAGGTAGGGAGGAAAAGAAGAGAAGATCTAAGGTCTAGTGGTTTTGGGGGGGCATTTTTATTCTTTTCATTGGATCTTATGTGGTTAAAATTACAATATTATGAGTTGAAAGTAGATAACTGGTGAGTTGAAAGCTGGATTTCTTGGTTGAAAGTTTCGACTGGTTGAGTTGAAAGCTTGGAATGATTGAGTTCGAAGCTCGCCGTTCATGAGTTGAAAGTTGGTGTCTATGAGTTGAAAGTTGGGACTAGTGCAGTTGAAGGTGATTTTGTTTTTTCGTTGAAGTGATTTGATTTTTAGTTGAAAGTTTTGATTAACTAAGTTGAAAGCTGACATTCTTGAACTTGAAAGTTGTGATCCTAGTGTGTCGAAAGTTGGATGAGGACAAGATTTTATTTTATCACCTCTGACGAGCGAGTGGTGTTGCTTGCCAACGCCAATGCCACGACCGAAGAGGGGTTCAAAGTGGCAAAACTAGGTGTAGGTTGCGGGCACATGGGGCAAGGTCCAATAAACGACATGTGAATTGATACAGTAGAGCTACCCGCTTCCGATAGCGTGCACCAGGGTCTGTCGAAAGCGTGAGTTACCTTGTCTCTTGGTGTAGCTTCATAAATTAGTTGTCCCCTTGGTAGAATCAAGTAGGATCATATGTAATTCGTGTTCAACATCCTACATTTTTCTTCTAGAATTATGGTAACATTAGGATTTTACTGGACTATGATCGTACATATGATCGAATCAGCCATTTACATAGTGGGTTATACAATCTTAAGTCTTTAAGACCCGTATCGAGATTTTAACAATATTGATTACTATGAGGTTTCAATATATATCTTTTGAAGAAAGAAACTCCACATGTTTATAGATAGTTTATTTCACAAGATTAACCGGCCTCATGTGCGATTTTTCCAAAAACTGGTCATATTGGTTGCTGAATCATAAGATACCTTAGCATCCACAACATTTCCTATTTATCCTGCATTAAATCAATCACAACATTTTTCAGTTTAATCAAGTAATAATCCCACAATTCTATTGTCTATTTCTAAGTTGCTGGAGAATTTCTTAAATCTCAGTACCATTCTAACCTTCGACATCCAATCATCCATATCCCTGGTTCACTCCATGTATAACCTATATACTAGAAATTAAGAGTGAAAACGGATCGGATAATGTCCTTCTCACTTTCATTTCCATAATTTTTAATCGAATATGAATAGGAATACGGATATTGTCGAATGCGAATACAAATCGGATGTTGTCGAATATGAATACAAATCAAATATCTACCTAATCTGGTCGGATGCAAATATCCTAAAACTTATTTGGAGAATGTGCTAAAATGAACTTCTCCAATTGGAAAATTGGAGATCATTATGACATCTGCCTCATCGAGACAATCAAAACACATATCTTGTTTGTCCAAATAAAAGGTCGGATGGAAAAGCTACACTGTTCGAAAGAATTTCACGTAGAATCTGAATATTATCCTACCATATCTGTATTCGACATAATTTGCATTACCACATCCGTATTTATATCTGAAAAAATAATCCAAATAATATATGTATCTGTTTTTGATTTGAATGTTGATTTTACTTACTACATCATATTTTATGGATATAAATACCGAATAATACCGATTCTCCGCTGCTTGTTTGCACCCTTCCTAGAAATTGCAGACTTTTCAGACATCAATTTATCTGAGATGGCCCAGATTGGAAAAGAGTTTCGGGCAACTAAAATTAACAAGACTGTTTCTCTAAATCTAAAAAATGACCTATGTTGCATTTTCCCTCACTCAGTGTCAGGGGTGTGCGCAGCGCAGTGCAGTGCAGTGCCCCCATGATGTGTATAAATAAGAAATCCCCCGCACATATGCCCACTCCCCCCTCCCAGCTCTCCCTCGGTGGCTCCCCCGCCCGCCTCCCTTCCACCACCGACTCACCACCCCGCCGCGCCGCGCCGGCGCCATAAAGCAAAGGAACAGCGTAGCCAGCAAAGGGCGTCTCGCTCTTCGCCAGCTCCTGTTCAGCTGGTAGAAGAAGAGCAAGCGTTTCTCGGCGCGGCCGGCGGCGGAGGGCAAGATGATCACGGGTGCGGACTTCTACCACGTGATGACGGCGATGGTGCCGCTGTACGTGGCGATGATGCTGGCGTACGGGTCCGTCAAGTGGTGGCGCATCTTCACCCCGGACCAGTGCTCCGGGATCAACCGCTTCGTGGCCCTCTTCGCCGTGCCCCTCCTCTCCTTCCACTTCATCTCCACCAACAACCCCTACGCCATGAACCTCCGCTTCATCGCCGCCGACACCCTCCAGAAGCTCGTCGTCCTCGCCCTCCTCACCCTCTGGTCACACCTCTCCCGCAACGGCTCCCTCGAGTGGACCATCACCCTCTTCTCCCTCTCCACCCTCCCCAACACCCTCGTCATGGGCATCCCGCTCCTCAAGGGCATGTACGGCGACGAAACCGGCAGCCTCATGGTGCAGGTCGTCGTGCTCCAGTGCATCATCTGGTACACGCTCATGCTCTTCATGTTCGAGTACCGCGGCGCCAGGATCCTCATCACCGAGCAGTTCCCGGACACTGCCGGCGCCATCGCCTCCATCGTCGTCGACCCGGACGTCGTCTCGCTCGACGGCAGGAGGGACATGATCGAGACGGAGGCCGAGGTCAAGGAGGACGGCAAGATCCACGTCACCGTGCGCCGGTCCAACGCGTCGAGGTCGGACGTCTACTCGCGCCGGTCCATGGGGTTCTCCGGCGCCACGCCGCGGCCCAGCAACCTCACCAACGCCGAGATCTACTCGCTGCAGTCGTCGCGGAACCCGACGCCGAGGGGCTCCAGCTTCAACCACACCGACTTCTACTCCATGGTCGGGCGGAGCTCCAACTTCGCCGCCGGGGACGCGTTCGGGGTGCGCACGGGAGCCACGCCGCGGCCGTCCAACTACGAGGAGGACGCGCCGAACAAGGCCGGCAGCAAGTACGGCCAGTACCCTGCGCCCAACCCAGCAATGGCGGCGCCGCCCAAGGCCAAGAAGGCGGCCAACGGGCAGGCCAAGGGCGAGGACGGCAAGGACCTGCACATGTTCGTCTGGAGCTCCAGCGCGTCGCCCGTGTCCGACGTGTTCGGCAACGGCGCCGAGTACAACGACGCTGCCGCCGTCAAGGATGTCCGCGTCGCCGTCGCCTCGCCGCGCAAAGGTAGCTAGCGACTTTTCCATTCGACTGAGCCAGCTGTTCTCGCATGCGCTAATCTGCTCTGTTTCTTGGCTAATCAATCGATCGCAGCGGACGGAAGGAAGGAGAAGGGGGAGGACTACGTGGAGCGGGACGACTTCAGCTTCGGGAACAGGGGCGCGGCGGAGAGGGACGCGGAGGCCGGCGACGAGAAGGCCGCGGCGGCCGAGCAGGGGAGCGTGGCGGCGCCCGCGGTGATGCCGCCGACGAGCGTGATGACGCGGCTCATCCTGATCATGGTGTGGCGCAAGCTCATCCGCAATCCCAACACCTACTCCAGCCTCATCGGCCTCATCTGGTCCCTCGTCTGCTTCCGGTAATCCACTCCCATCCGTCTCACCGCCAGCGAGGTTGATTCATCATTCAGTACTCGATCACAATCCTTAACTCATCTGTTCCGTCTCTTGGCGCCTTGGCTCACCTGCAGGTGGAACTTCGAGATGCCGGCGATCATCATGAAGTCCATCGCCATCCTGTCCGACGCCGGCCTCGGCATGGCCATGTTCAGCCTCGGTGCGTTGCTCTGCTCCGCATGCGTACAGCGTAGGAACAGTTCGTTTTGCAACACTGACACGTGTGTAACCCCTGTGGCGCGTTCATGCAGGGCTGTTCATGGCGCTGCAGCCGCGGATCATCGCGTGCGGGAACAAGCGGGCGACGTTCGCCATGGCCGTGCGGTTCCTGACCGGCCCGGCCGTCATGGCCGCGACCTCCATCGCCGTCGGCCTCCGCGGCACGCTCCTCCACGTCGCCATCGTGCAGGTAAACAACAAATCCAAAATCAAAACCAAACCAAGCGATCCACCAACCAGCCGCACAACACAGCACAAACCGGAGCACAGACATGCCACTGACAAGAACTCGTGCCGATGCGCCCTCTGTGCCGGTAAAGCGCGGCAAAGGGGCGCTATCGCTTTTAGACTCTGCACGCACGAAAGCTCACTTTTTTTCTCGCAGCTTGTTTCCATGTTTTCGTGACTACTACCACTGACTCATTTTTCTTTTGTGTGTGTTTAACGATGCGGTTTGAGCAGGCAGCGCTGCCCCAGGGCATTGTCCCCTTCGTCTTCGCCAAGGAGTACAGCGTGCACCCCGACATCCTCAGCACGGCGTAAGTGAAAACTCCCCCATGCCCCCAAAAGCTTCACATACTTGAATAAATCTTGCAACGCGCGCGAGATTCTCTGCGCCTGAGGCCTGCATCATCCGCAGGGCTTTTGTCTCACCTGCCGATGGCTTGTGTTGTTCTGTGCAGGGTCATCTTCGGCATGCTCATCGCGCTGCCCATCACCCTGGTGTACTACATCCTGCTGGGGCTGTAAAAGAAAGGCAATCAAGCTGCGTGTTGCGACTTACTCCAGTATGCCGCATCATTATCTAAAAAATTCAGTATGCGGCATGCCGGGTTAGGAGACAGAGGGGACAAAGGGAGCTGCAGCGGCTGCAGGGGACAATGCATGGAGAATTGGAGATGGAGGAGGAGGTTAATTAGAATTCTTAATTAGGTGTAGAGATCTTTAGGACAAGAGTTTGGGTTGGTTAAAGGAGGGCTAGCTAGCTACAAAAGCATGTGCAAATTAATCTTGGGGAGGCAAAGGATCCGGTTCAAGGTTACAACTTACTACAAGGTTCGGGTTTTTAGAAGGCTGTGTGTGGGGAGCTTACGTATTTTTCTGAAGGGGGATGGTTGTGGTGGCCTTGTAAAATGGATGTCAATTCGATGAAATCTAGAGCTCTTGTTCATCCTGGTGTGATAATGGTAGTATGGTGTTTCGGTTTCAGTTGTAATCTTCGATAACGCATTGTTAGCAATGCGCATAAATGGATTTAGGTGTGATAATGCTTCGAACGTTTCTTTTGGGATAAGAACGGTAATGCACCATGAGTGAACCTTCCTTGTGGTCATGTGTTGGGCCTGGCCATTGATGATCTTCCTAAAAGTTTAGCGGGTGCAATAACAATAAGTGTGCAACAATATATAAACGTCGGGTCGGTCTTCAACTAATTCGCGTTAAATCTATGTCGACGCTACGAATCTTAGAATCCGACGGACAAAACAAACAGGAGTAAAATCAGGAAATTTTAGACTTTTACAGAAAAATTATCGTGTGCAATTTCAAGCTTAAAAGGCTTAGAAATGTGCAATTTCCTCAGAGCACACGTATCCCATGGTGCTAAGATTAAGCAAGCTAAAGAAAAGAGAAATTAGTTCGCGTCAGTGCTAAAGGAAGGAAGGGCACAGGCTAAGATTAAAAGGCTTAGCACCTAACTAAGTTTAACACCTAAGTTTAATTTGCATCTTTACCGAAGTTTTGGGTAGCAACATTCAAACAATGAAGTACCACATCAGCATCTATAGGTGGTGGTAAAGGATGTGATAAAAATAATTAATATAGCAGCGAGCGAAAAAGCTGATGCCTCGTCCTTAGCACCTAATTACGTGTTAAGTGATTCCGATGCTCTCTCAATATTTTTTTGGTAGACATATTAACATTCTCTCTCACACACGCGCGCGTGCATACACATACATTTTCAGTATTTTTTATCATATCCCTTATCATCACTTATAGATGCTAAGGCTGGTCATAGTGGGTAGTATCATATACTAGTATCATGCATATGATACTAGTGTATGATACTATCTCTATAATGCATGGTATCATGTAGTAGTACCATAGTCTTATTATATTTATTGATTTGTAGAATCTCAATGCAAAATTGTGTACAAGATCTATTTGACATTAAATTTTCTAGTTATATGTGCTATGATACGGTATCCAGATATGATACCACTATCATCTCTCTCATCATTAACTGCAGTGACACATCAGCTTTTTACATGCATGGAATGCATGATACTATCTATGATACCCACTATGACCAGCCTAAGGTAGTTTGAATTACTTGCATTTTACTATTTTAAATAAAAATTGAGAGGAAAAAATGGTGCTCAGCTTTAGCCTCTGCTTCTCACCATTTGGCGTCGATGCTAGTCGATTCCTAACTCATCTAGCTTTTACTTAGCACCACGAGATGCAGATGCTCTGAGCACCTATGATCCAAACAACGTGGACAACGAAAGAAAAAGCACACCATAATATGATAGCTCGTGTTTAGTGTTAAGGTTAACATCGTCGAAGGAAGACGGAAAAAATAGATATTTGTACACGAAAGTGAAGGTCTAAATAGCGGCTACGCATAGCCTTGATCAAGTTGAGTACGGCGCGTTTCTCTGTCAGAGTGAACGGTGTGCTGCTCCCTCCTTTTGTTCCGTCTCGGGGTGTTTACGACAGAGAGATCCAATGTCGCCATATCTGTTTTTGCTGTGAGCGGAGGGCTTTAGAACCCTTTTGAAGAAATACAACAATGGTGTTCTGGATAGAGGGCTCCGGGTCAGCTATCAGTCTCCGTGGATTTAGTACCTTCTTTTCGCTGATAATAGCTCGATCTTCGGTGAGGCCAATGCTCAAAATGCTGTTCGGATGAACGAGATCCTGCGTACATACAGTGATTGCTCAGGGCAGCGTGTGAATAGGGATAAAAGCTCCATTTATTTCAAGTAATATCCGTGTAGCTGTCAAGGGAATGTCAGAGGTGATAAAAAACCCAGTTACAATGCTTAAATACACACACGTAGCCGGAGCAAACTACCTATCTGGATCTTA
This sequence comes from Stipa capillata, assembly GCA_019208055.1. Classification (NCBI taxonomy): domain Eukaryota; kingdom Viridiplantae; phylum Streptophyta; class Magnoliopsida; order Poales; family Poaceae; genus Stipa; species Stipa capillata. The sequence goes on from JAGXJF010005275.1 coordinate 66,196, forward strand.
TGCCACTAATATCATGTCCTATTCTTGTGCATACATGCACACACGACTAGCTAACACATGCATCAAGTCACTAACTAACTTGACTACACATGCAAGTATTCATTGACCGAATCACCCGGCCAAACTCCAGCTAATGACTAGTTGATGCAGGTCCATTGGCTCCGTACCTCTTGCATGCAGCACCGCTTCACACGGCACGTCGACACCTTGCCATGCACATGCTCACAGCTGAAACAAACTAGTCTTGTACGCTTCACACGCACATGCTAGCATACGGCAGCCTACACTAACTACACGCATATGAAAATAAACATGCAGATATAAATATTAAGATTAGTTCTAACAATCACCCTCTAATTTTGTTATGCCATTCTCCACGCAGCTTCACAGAAGAGCCGGTCCATCATCGGGTCTAGCGAAGACTACTTTCTCCTCCTTCTCTCTTATTGGACATTCATGAGAGTAATGTCCAAGTTCTTAGCAACTGTAACATTGTACCTTGTTTTTATCTCTACACCGTTCATCAAGGCCACGACCGCGCCCTCGTCAACGAGATGAGTCATATCCTTTTGTCATGAGAAGTTACTCCTCCTTCTTTGTCTCCCGCCCCTTGAGAAGCTCCTCATGTGCCTTCAGTGATCCAATGGCCTTCTCTACGACTGTCTTGTTGATGTCACTAAAATTGATGAAGCAACATTGATGAACTTGTTGGAGACGGAACGCAGCAGCTTCTTCACGACATACTTCTCTTCCATCATCTCTTCAAGCTCATGGATGCGGCCAATGAGCACCATGAACTTCGTAGCGAACTCATCCACTGACTCTGCATCACACTTCTTAAGGTTATCAAACTCCGAGAGCAAAGACTACATTCTCACCTCCCTGACGTGCTCCGCTCCCACGTGCACAGATGCAGTACCATCTAGACGTCAAACGTTGTGTCCTTTTCTGCAACTCGCATCAACGTCTCATCGTCTATCAACCAGGATATTATTGACAAGGTCAGCTGGTCCTTGTCCTCATCAACGATCTTGGACACGTTCTCGGGATCAACCACACCCCATGCATCCCATTTGAGATACCTCATCTTTATCGTCCCCCACAGCGTAGTTCGTCCTTGTCAATAATGGGTAAGGCAGCTTCGCCGCCCCCATCACTGCCAAGTCGCCCAAGCCACTGCTCACAACAACTGCACTTGGCGAGCCATCACCGCGCAATATCATCTTTATCATGACCTCGCTCTGAGACCAAGTGTCAGAGGTGAGAAATGCTCACCTCCCTGCTCACTAGGTTGCTTCTCACTACACACTCAAACACAATGGAGAAATTCAGAGTTTTGGTGACGTGCTGTTTCTCTCTATTGCCTTGATAAAAAAAACCTAATTACAATGCTTAAATACACACACATAGCCGGAGCAAACTACCTATCTGGATCTTATGCCACTAATATCATGTCCTATTCTTGTGCATACATGCACACACGACTAGCTAACACACACTAGTACAGAAATCGATATCCGAGGAGGTTAAAATAGCACATCCGAGGCAGTTATAGCACCCGCCTCCACGGAGTGGTTGCGGATATGGGGGCATACATCGGAGGCGGTTATGCAAGCGCCTCGGATAAGAGCTCATCCGAGGCTGTTAAAACGCGTAAACCGCCTCGGATAAGATCTTATCGGAGGCGGTTATATTTAATTAACCGCCTCGGATAAGGATTTATCGGAGGCGGTTATTCTTTCCTAACCGCCTCCGATAATCTCGGATAAGGATTTATCGGAGGCGGTTCTATTATCCTGACCGTCTCGGATAATGTCTTATCGGAGGCGGTTAGGAAAGAATAACCGCCTCCGATAAATCCTTATCCGAGGTGGCTAATTAAATATAACCGCCTCTGATAAGAGCTTATCCGAGGCGGTTAAAATACATATCCTAGACGGTTGTTTATTTGCAACCGCCTCGGATATGTTTTTAAACATGCATTATTTTGCCTGATTTACTAGCCTCCCTGAAAAAGCAGACAGTTCATGTATATGACATATCATAGCACGCACAACAGATTTATATAGCACACTTCAATCATTCATTCTCGCATCGACCACAACACATAAACTACAAACATTTACATACATACGTATACAAATAATATTACAAAACTTGTTCACTTGAGTCATATACTCAATTCACAGTGAAGATATTAATCAAATTCAAAAAATTAGACCTATCTTAAGTTCTTCACATGAATAGAACCACTCGCTGAAGCCTCCGTACACGATATCTGATGATAACGAAGTCTCATCTGTAAAGCAAGTGACATTCACAAGAAACAGTGACTTACACGTTAGCAGTGAGAGGAAAAATCAACAAGTTATTAGATAAAATGATTCAAAATCTAAACACTAACCTTTCGTAATCAACAAGGAAGTATTATCTCCAACTTCTCTTTGAAATATAGCTTCTCCACCGAAAAATCGCCAGCAAATCGCTCAAACCGCCACATTTAACACATATGTTCCTCTGGTCGTATGTCTGCTCACGCAGCACAATTAATACTGTGAATCATATTGGAGGCGGTTAAATCCAAACAATCGCCTCGGACATCACTTATATCGATGTGGTTATATATCGGCAACCGCCTCTGATATGCACTCACTTATCCGAGGCGGTTGCTGGTATATAACCGCCTCCGATAACATCCATATCCGAGGCGGTCAGAAATCAGTAACCGCCTCGGATAATATTGGAGGCGGTTGCGTATTTCTAACCGCCTCGGATGTGGTCGTTATCCGAGGCGGTTGCTCCCGAACTCGTTATCTCAGACGGGTTTTTCGTGCTAACCGCTTCCGACATGTGTTATTCGTGGCGTTTTTACTTAACCGCCTCAGATATGGCGACTCGGATAGATGATTCTGTAGTAGTGACATGCATCAAGTCACTAACTAACTTGACTACACATGCAAGTACTCATTGACCGAATCACCTGGCCAAACTCTAGCTAATTACTAGTTGATGCAGTCCGTTGGCTCCATAGCTCTCGCATGCAACACCACTTCACACAGCGATCGATGCCCGCTTCCACGGCAGGTCAGCACCTCGTCACGCACATGCTTCCAGCGAAACAAACTAGTCTTGTACGCTTCACACGCACACATGCTAGCATACGACGGTCTATACTAATTACATGCATGCTAAAATAAACATGCAGATACAAATATCAAGGTTAGTTCTAATAAGGAATTCTTGAAGTTGAAGTGGAGGCGTTTAGTGAAAGGTATCTCGGCTTGCCGACTGCAGCTGGCAGGCTCACGGGAGGTTCCTTTGATCACATTGTTGATCGGGTGAGCAGCAAGATACGTGGCTGGTCTGAGAAGAAACTCTCTAGTGCCGGGAAGGAGATTCTGCTGAAAGCGGCTATCCAAGCGATGCCGACGTATAGTATGAGTTGCTTTAAGCTGACTGCTAAATTTTGCAAAAAGATCACATCTGCTATGGCGAAATATTGGCGGTCGAGTTCACTGGACAAGGGCAGTTTGCGTTGAGTGGCTTGGGAGGAGCTACCGAGCCCTAAATGTCATGGAGGCCTGGGTTTCCGCGACCTACAGGTCTTCAACATTGCGTTAATTCGTAAACAAGGATGGCGCTTGATCTCCCATCCGACATCCTCGTGTTCTCGTGTTCTGAAGGGCGGATATTTTCATGATTGTGACTTCATGCAGGCAAAGGTACCGGCGGCAAGCTTCATCCACCTGGCGTGCTATATGTCCGGGCAGGAAGACGTGGATACGGGCCTGATAAAAAGGATCGGAAGGGGAGACACGGTTTCTATCTGGTTTGATGTGTGGATCCCGGATTCGGTTGCTTTGGAACCTACTTGTTGCCACTTCCAGAGTTCCAGTGGGTCAGTGAGCTTATAGACCCCAATACCAGATTATGGAACAGATAAATGGTGGAGGAGGTCTTCTTTGCACCGGACGCAGAAGCAATACTAAACATTCCTTTGAGAACCAACGGCGGTGAAGACTGTTGCTTGGACACATGATATAGTTGGCGTCTACTCAGTTAAGACGGCATATTGTCTCTACCGACTCAGAAAGAGCGGCATGCTTTCATGGAGGAAGGGACGGTAGCGACGTCATCATCGAATAATGAGTAGGTGTGAAAAGCTTTGTGGGCCTTTAAATTTATGCTTAAAGTGTGTGTCTTCTGGCTGTGTATTCTGCGAGATATTCTCTGTCTTTGGCAAAACTTCGGACCGACAAAATCCCTCCGTCCTATAATATAAGACATATTTTGATTGGTTAAATAAAACTTTGATTAATAATTACTCTATTAGTATGTGGTTTATGTGATAGATCCGTATTTAAAAAATATTTAATTATTATTGTGACTTTATATCACATAAACTATATATTCATAGAGTAATTGATAATTAAAGTCTTATGTTAAGCAATCAAAATACACCTTAAATTATGAGACGAAGAGAGTATTAAGGAGATTGGTATGTGTGATCTTTGCAAATCTACTGATAAGACTATCATGCATGCTTTAGTTGAGTGCTCGCATGCACAAGTCTTCTGGGCTGCGGCCAAAAACATCCTGGAAGGTTGTGTTTGGTTTGAAGTATTTGATGATTCTTGCACCATTGGGTCCAGGATATGAGGGGATCCAGGTGTTTGGTTGGGAGCATGGAACCAATTGGTCCGGGATGAAGTGATCCCCAAATCCCGAATATTCTGTAGAAATTCCAGACCATGCGATTCGGCAAAAACGGTCGAACCATCCGATCCGGGACCAGTCTGAGCCAGCCTGGGTTCACCCCCAACTCCTCCCTTCTTCACCCAACTCCTCCGTCGCTCACCCCCAACTCCTCCCGTCTTCACAGGAGCTCGCCTCTAGCCACCTCCCGCATCCAATGATTAGCCCAGCATCCGGCGTCCGGCGACCGGTAGCGACGTGCGCCGCTCCTCCTGCTGCTCCCCCGCTCCCACCTGCTGCACCCTTGGTAACCCTCTCCCTCACGCAAGAGCGGCCGACGAGACCAGCGGCCGGCGGCTTTAACCTCCTCCCGCAGGCGACTGGAGACCAGTAGCCGGCGGCCGATGTGGGTACCCTCTGCACCCTGCTGCTCCCCCGCAACCACTCTCCCTCACCTAGGGTTTGAACCTAGTGCTTCAACCGAAGGTATGCAATCCAAATCCCCATGGATGGATAACGGAGTTAGGTCTGGTATGCAAAAATTTCAAGTCTATTTTTTGTTTCTGCTTGAACTTGGGCACCTCACTCCTGGCCCCCCGGTTGAACCCCAACCCGGCAACAGAATTTTTATTGCGTACTAGCTACTCCCTGCATGGTGAAAATCAAACATTTTGTAGTTTGATATAGAAAAATCTTATAACTAGATTTTCAAATATGTTTTTATAATTGTACTTAAGTTTATTTTAGATAATATATTTTAGAAAGGATGAAAGAGTATACCAATATCTCAAGTAAAAAAGGGTAATTATTGTTTAAACAACAATTGACTATGGCAATTACCATTTATGACATAATTATCGTGAAAAATTAGAGATGTCCTAAATTTTTCAGAAAGCAGATGCAAAGAACAATTCAAATTCCAACCGTTGTAGCAGAAATGCAGCCAGAATTGACCTGCAGTCATTTGGAATAGCAAACATGCCCATGGAGAAGCTTAAGCCTCATGCAATCAAACATGCACAACACACATACAAAATTAATCACGGAGAGAATAAGAAATTATGCATCTAATCTCAATTTCTCATAACAATATCTAGGTTCATGGAAATATCTGGTCAGCAAGTCACCGATCTCAATTTTATCATCATTGATGCAAACTTCAACTCTACACATCTTGTCTTCCGCCTAAAGAAGAAATCTTCACCAAGGGCACAGACAAAAATGATATCTAGAGGAGCACATCATAATATGATTTGGCTAACTATCATCATTCCAGATGGAAAATAATTGGCATTGCCCATAAATTTAAAATGCTATACAAACAAGGTAATAACTGAAAGGACACACAAGTCTAACATTTTCTCGAGTAAAAAAGGGGTGATTATTCTTTAAATAACAGTTGATTATGACAATTAATATTTACAACAAGATTATCGTGAAAAAGTAGAAACATCCTGAAATTTTTAGAAAGGAGATGCAAGGAACAATTCAAACTGTTGTGGCAAAAATGCACAAATTTACCTGCCAAACATGTGCATTGACTGTATTCTCATGCCTCATTCAACCAAAAACATGTGTGGTAAAATGAGATGCCAGGAACATTGGTCAGCAAGCTACCAAACTCAATTTTTTATCATCAATGATGCAAACTTCAACTCCAGTCAAATCATGCACTTGATGCCTGTTCAGAATGTAGGAAATTCACAGGAACTTCACAGGATTCAACAAAAACACCAATGAAGAGAAGTCCAGAGCAGCACATCATACTATGAATTGGCTAACTTTCATCATTCCAATGGCAAAATATTAAAGATTGTCCATGACTCGAAAGAATTGATTGAAAATGTAAAGAAAGAGGGAAATATTCAACTAAAAAATCTAAACAAAAGCTTCTGCAGTAATTATGTTTCCTATAGCTAAGGTTTGAAAAAAAATGATGTTCCCAAACAAGTTAATACGAGAAATCAGAGGGCTCAAAATCATTGACTTATCAATTATTCTTTGGATAAGAGTAAGGTGCATCACATAAGTACCTAAAGAGGAGTTTGGTTTCAGCTTATAGTTCAGCATCCTGCACTGGGAACTTTTGTTCTTTTCTCCTCCAGTTGACAACCTTGGAGATACTATGTAGCAATGAAGCAGATCTGATTGAAAAGATACTTCGTCCCACCTGAAATTTGGAGACTTCAAACCTTATGAGCATTAAGGGAACTGCACAACAATGTCCTTTCTTCAAACAGCAGAACAACAGCCACCCATTAAGTTGCAGTCATTTAAAACATGATAAGTCATCAAAGCTTCCATCTCAAGGCACCGAAAAGCATGAACTAGGGTATGTTCTAATTTTGGACATGCTAGGCTAGGATATGCTCTCATTTAATTTTGGATGTGCTATTGGGCCGGTTTTGTTATTGCTGGTACTTAGTATATTTGTGCAACCCACTGATTGCTAATTGATTTGTTAGTAGATTAGACTAGATTTGTTCATTTCTTAGTGGCGCAATTGTTGTATGTGCTATTTAGTCAGTTTTGTCTTTCCTGGTGCTGAGTAGATTTATGCAACCCACTGATTGCTCTGACTCGTTAGTACATAATTCAGATATTAGAAAAATACATTTTAGGGTATTGCTTCATATGCTAGTGCTGTTTTTTTTTGGACTGAAAAATATGCTAGTTCAGTTATTTCCAAAGTAAACAAATACTACAGGTAGGCATTTATCTTAAATTTGCAATACGATGTAGTCTTATATTTTGATAAGCATATGATACGCTTAATTTACTGTTTGCCTTCACATTCTTTTGTATTTGTAATGTTCTTTCCGATTCATAGAATGTTTCCTGCATTTGTCCCAAATGCATTGTAGATGGACAAGAACAGGGTTAGAAGGAGAAGGATGATGCTTATAAGGGTTGCTGCATTCGTGGCTGCTTGTATGGTTACCTTGTATGTCCGATCTAGACTACGGAGAAATAGAGAGCGTATTACCTATGCCCCAATTGAGGAAAGGGACAAGAACAGAATAGTCCTTCTAAATAATCAGATTTACAGGAATGACATAACTTGTCAGAAAACGCTAAGACTTATGAAGTCTCCTTTCTTCCAGCTGTGTCAAGTTTTGAGGGAACCTCCGTAATACCATTCATATATGTATTAAGGAGCAAGTTTCCATGTTCTTGATCACAATAGGACACAACCTTCGTAATAGGCTAGTAGGTACTATTTTTAATAGGTCCGGTGAAACAGTAAGCCGTTACTTCGGACTAGTCCTCCATGCCATAGGTGAGCTAAGGGACGAGCTTATTAGGCACCATCATTGGAGACCCCAACCAAAATTGCTGGCAACCCAAGATGGGACCCATACTTTAAGGTATGACCATGAACAAATATAATCGTTTAGTTGTAGGGTATAAACTGTATAGTTACTAATTTTTTTTGTGGTGGTCCTGATCATATAGGACTGTATTGGAGCCATTGATGGTACACACGTACGAGCTTCTGTAAGTAAGAACATGGAGGCGGCGTTCCATGGTAGGAAATCATTTGCAAGCCAAAATGTGATGGCAGCCGTTGATTTTGACCTTCGTTTCACATATGTGCTGGCTGGTTGGGAGGGATCTGCACATGATGCTGTTGTTTTAGCGGATGCAATAGAGTGTGAGAATGGATTACATGTTCCTCGAGGTAATAGATTTGTTCTAGCACGATATGCCCATATAGAGTTTTACTATTTGGTCCGCAATGTCACCTTGGGTGCTCATGTGTTCCTCATGTGTGTAAGGTAAATTCTACCTAGTGGATGCTAGATATGGAGCTAAACCTGGATTCTTGCCACCTTTCCGTGGTGTGAGATATCACTTGAATGAGTGGGAGAACAATCCTGTGCAAGATGCAAGAGAATTGTTCAATCTTAGGCACTCATCTCTATGAGTGATAGTAGAACGTGCATTCTCATCACTTAAGAGGAGATTTAAAGTTCTTGATGATGCAATCCCATTTTTCCCCTTTGCTACTCAAGTGGATGTTGTCATAGCTTGTGTCATCCTCCACAACTGGGTTCTCTCCGAAGGCACCAATAGTTTCATTCTACCGAAGAGTACATGGACACCTAACCCCCTTAGATCACAAAGGGAGCAAGCATATGACCATATGCACATGGTTGAGTTCCGACAAGCCCTTGCCGACAAAATGTGAGAAGATCGTCAAAACTACCACGGCCATTAGTTCGCAATGTTGTGTAATATTGAATGCTTGTATGTTGCCAAGCTACTGTACTGTTATGTTCTCTGTTAATTTACTCTATTAGTAGTGTTGTGTCATGCATTGTTATTTTAAATTTTATGTGTTGCTGATTTTTCAAGCTACATACAAGGCTGGAAGGGAATGGACTTAGAACAAATTGGGGATAACGGTTGGGGCAACAATGGTGGTGGTGGGCAAGCAGTTTGGACAAATGCCATGTTAACTTTTGTGCTTCAATTCCTTACTAACCTAGTTGCTAGTGGAACTAGAACCTCTCATGGTTTCAAGCAAGTGCATCTTAATAGTTGTGCTAGGGCCTTGAATAAGCATCTCAAGGTTCAAGTGACTGCCACTCAGATAAGTAACCACCTTAGGAAGTGGCGAAATATATGGACAAAGGTTAATAAGCTCAGGACCTTAAGTGGTGCCAATTGGGATGAGAATACTTGCACCATTGTGCTGGATCATGAGCATTACACGGATCATGTTAAGGTAAAATTGCAGCACATCTTATTTTCACAATAGTGTGACATTATTGCATATAAGCTATCTAATATTTTGATGTTTACTTGGCAGGACCACCGCAATGATGCTGATTTCTTGAACACTCCAATTGAGCACTATCATGAGATGGCCACAATCTTCGACAATGGTATGGCGTCTGGTGTATATGCTAAGAGTGGGAGTGAGCCTCTTGCTACAAATGTGACTGAGAATGAAAATGAAAATGCCAATGGAGAGAGTGACCCTTTTGCTGGCAATGTTGAAGAGTTTTCGTTGCCTTTTACTATTCCCAAACGGGGGAGCAGTGGTGAATCCTCTAGCAGCAAAGCACCAAAAAAGGCAAAGGTAAGCAATGATGATGAGTTGATAGGTTTGATGACCCGTAGCCTTGATAACCTTGCCAAAGCTATAGAGAAGTCCGGTTCTTCAGATATCGATGTCCCTGAAGACCTTTGGGATAACTTGATGAATCTCCCTGGATTTGAAGAAGCACATCTTACTCATTACTATGCCCATTTAGTTGAGAATCCTGCAATTGCTACAGCATTCAACAAGCTTAGCATGTCTAACAAAATGATTTGGGTTGCCAGATATATCAAGAACCACCTTTCTGGTTAGTACGTACTTTTGTGTTTGAACTATGTGGTAGAATGCTTTTGATGCCAAACAAAACAATCATTATATGGTATGGTTGTGCTATGTATATCTATGTGGTATGGTTGTGCTTTTGATGCCAAGCTACTGTACTGTTATGTTTTCTGTCATGGTACTCTATTAGTAGTGTTGTGTCATGCGTGTTTTGTAACAATCGAACAATTGAATTACGGTTGTGCTATGTATATCTATGTGGTATGGTTATGCTATGTATATCTATGTGTATATAGTCATGTTATGTAACAACTGGACAATGGAATTGTGGTTGACCTTGTAAATATTTCATGTTATGGTAATGCTATGTCCGTGTATACATCATGTTGTGCTAGAAATTTCGTTATTATGATTCCCTTTTTTTAGAAGGGGACGTGAAACTGCTCTTTTTATAACACAGAAGTTGAAACATACATTTTTTGTTCAATTTACTATATAAATCAAATGTTAGTTTTTTTGCCGCATTTGTCTTGGTTTCCACATTCTGGCAAGGACATATTGACATTTGCATCTTACTGTTATTATTTTGACAGCTGTGGCGTACCCAGAATTTTAAGCCGGATACTTCCCTGTGTTTCCTGTACTGGTCCCATGATCAGCAGCCAGTACACACAGAACTTGATAACATCGTCATACAATACCGAATTCATTTATTACACAATAGCCATTATGGCTTTAGTTCATACAAACGGGCCTAAGGCTGGACACGAGCCGAGCCGAGCTGGCTCGTGGCTCGGCTCGGCCAGGCTTGCAAAAATATGAGCCGAGCCTGGCTCGGCTCGGTCTCACCAACGAGCCAGCGAGGTGGCTCGGCTCAGGCTCGGGCTAGGCTCGAGCCGGCTCGGTCCGACTCGTGAGCCAGCCTCCTGGGATAAGCCTCGAGCCAGCCTCGCATGCTCAATTGCCCACCCGAGGAACTCCCATCCTGAGCCGCAACTGCCTTGCGTTCTCTTTCCCCTGCGGCCCCGCCGACGCCATTAGGGCTCCGTGCGCCGCCGCTGCCCGCCGATCGCCCGATCCCCCGCGCGCTGTCGCTCTCCCGCCCGCAGGCACTCCCCTGCGGCCGCCATTCTCCCGCGTGCAGGCGCTTCCCCGTGGGCCGCAGCCGCCGGTCCCCGCACCTCACCTTAATTACAGGTACTGATACCTCCTCGATTCCTTTTCCATGCATTAGCATCACCTTATTTTCCATGCATTAGCATTCCGCGGTTCCTTTGTCCATGCATTAGCATTCGCATTACCTTAATAGACGCATGCCCATGCATTAGCATTACCTTTGTCATTAAAGATTTGAAGTCATCAACAAACACATTGGTTTATATACAGAGAGGAACCGCTGAAAATAAATTGAAGAACCGACTGCCTTCATGCACCCTCACACAGCTCATTATTGTGAGTTCTTTGGCCAGCCTCTCACTATGGGCCATCTCACGCGTGGTTAATTAATTAGTCATAAGCTAGCCACGTTCAGTTTGTATCACTTGCAAGATGGTTCCTTGGTAAATAAGCATGTTGCGCATGATTACTTTATTTAATCCACGTGCACTAACCAAACATCATGTATTGTATTATTGAGTTAAACAAACGTGTCCTTAACACATTCTTTGGAACAACGTACATAAGGTAGAACACTTCTTTTAGAAAGAATTTCCCCAGGCTAGAGTAGTAGTATCTCCAGTTGCAAACTTAGGTAAATTCGATTTCCCAATGAAGTGAAACCAGGTGTAGAAAATCTTGCTGATAAGAATAACTTATTGGACATGCACATGGTGTATGTTTGAATGTTATTATTCACAACTTGAGACATACTTATGTATTGATTGCATCACTTTTTATGTTATATGTGCTTGTGAATTGTATAATTGTTCAAAATATATACGTGGATTGTCAATTTTTAGCAAATGTCATGTCAAATTTTTTTATGCAACGAGCCCAAACGAGCCTACGAGCGGCTCGCGAGCATTTTGGCTCGGCTCGCCGAGCTTTACGAGCCGAGGAGGAGGCTCAGACTTGGCTCGTTGCTCCTCCGAGCCGAGCCGAGCCCGAGCCGAGCCTCACCGGGCTCGAGCCGAGCTGCGAGCCTCGAGCTTTCTGTCCAGCCTTAAACGGGCCTATTGGCCGAATCGAAACAGCAGCGGAAATGGAAAGTGCGATAGATAGCCTATCAATATGCCTACCCAACTGACTTGGGAAAACGCCCTAGCCCTCGTAATCACTGTTTTCGTCGTCGGAGATGAACTCTTCTTCATCTAGCCATATCAACAAGCCAGGTGAGTACATTGATTGTACTCGCAAGCTATTCCCACAGGAGAAATATACAGCAATATAGCATGCAGGGTATATGCCAAAGGAACAGCTCTATCCTAAGTTGCTTGTTGTGCGGAAATGTAAGTTTTCAATTTAAATACGAGAATAGTAGATTCTAAAGCAGTTTTGTAAATCAAAGCAATTCAAAGCAACAAAACTTCTCTTGAGGTAGACCCAGCTACCTCCTTTTTATCACTTGAGATAGCTCAGTCCATACTACCCCGGGCAGTATGACTAGCCTCCTCATTTCATTGCTCAGCTCGTACTATCCCGGATAGTACAGCTAGCCTCCTCAACTCATTGCTCAGCCTTTACTATCTCGGATAGCTCGGCTAGTCTCCACTTAACTCAATGCTCAGCCCGTACTATCCCGGATAGTACGGCTAGCCTCCTTCTCCTGCAATTCCTTGCTACCAGCCGTGTAACGTAAATTGCACCCTGTGGACACATTATGCCCACGTCCTTAATCCCTTTCCCCAAACTTTCACAACAAAACTCAGTCTAACCAGTGTGTGGCCTTGCCAGTTCATGTCCATGACCGAGGACGCGGCTATTCGAATAGTTTTTAACACTCTGCAGAGGTTGTACGGCTTTACCCACAAGATGTAACTCGTCCTTGTTGCCGAGCGCTAACGGATACACTTCACGAGGTGTATCGGCAGGGCTGTTACAACGAGGCCTTCGCCCGCTTCCATACTAGAGCTGGACCCGCTAGGTGGTTGACCCAACTTTCGCGTCCCGGACCCCGAAAATGGGACTCCCCACCTTTGTGTCGCATCAACATCCAAATGCCCAGCGATGGTGGATCTCTAGGACTTTAACCTCCTAGTCACATACTCCCTACTTCCCACGGGTCCATACTCTAGTACTTGCCGGGGTACCAAGTCAAGTCCTTCCCATAAAGGACATGTGGACGTACGGTGAGGAACTGGTTTAGCGGCACTTAGGCTCGGTCCTTAATTGATTCGAGTAAGACTCCATTTTCGTCCTCGACGGCCATGCCACCATCAGGTACTCTACACCCCCGAGCTACCCTTAGCATTCTCACCCGAATCGAAATCATCTCCAGTTTTATTTGGGGTTTTGATAAATATTTTCTTCAAATTCCACCTCGGATAACACATGCTATCCGAGGGTTTTATTTCCCATGTCCCAAAGGGGTTCGTGCAATTCGAATAAAAATTTAGTTTTTGACTACAGCAGGTCTAAGCATGGCTAATGCCTATAGTCTTAATACTTTTGTCGGCCGCAGAACAACCGACTAATATACCTAGGGTTACAAGGAACCGGATATTCAGACCTAAGTCATATGCATCCATAGGGTATAACTAGGTCTACATAAACTACCGTTGATATCCACATAGCATGCAAGTTTCGCAAACAACATAATTAAGTTTCACACATATGGGATTCAACATGATCAAAGTGGGAATGCTTGCCTGGCAGTTCCTGCTCTTGTTCCTGACGTGGGGGTGACTCCGAATTCTCCTGACGCACGTACCTCACTCCGTCAACTACACGTCGAAAGAACATCAAATAAGAAGCAACTTCAACAAAACCAAGTAGTATGCAAGCTAAGAGGAATGTTGTTAACAGGATGAATCAATAAGGGTGTTGATCTTAGAATGGTCGAGTTAGGGCTTAGGGTTTTTAGGAGGTAATTTGTCAGACAGAGGTCGGGAAGCGTGCATGTATTGGCTCAAGGTTAAGCTAAGGTTCTAGGTTTCAGGTTTAAGTTCACGAAGATAAAAATACCCTAGGCGTTTGGTATGCATATGCGTCACATAGAATGACAGTGCTTTTAATCAGTGGAAATGCATGCCATTAAGGTTGTACCTTTAAAATTATTTGCCCTACTAGATTTGCGAGTCCTACAGATAGCTTGATACCATGGTCAGTGCGAAAAATTTATTTCAGTTTGCCCTGGGGAATGACATACACAGCGTATTTGTTACTATAAAGAATAATCAATTATTGGTCCTAGAGCTAGTCTCTACTGATTACTATTTAAATAACTTCAAAACTGGAAATTCTTTTGAAGCAAAAGTTTAATTCTATTTTAGAGATTCTAGAACCGGAAAAATGGATGCAAGAACCGGTCGGGAACCCTTTGAACCAGTCGATCCATTCCATAGCTGGTTCTGAACCCGGCTTAGTGCATTTACGCTTTCTATGTTGGACGGATTTTGCACTTTCCGTGCTGCAAAAATGGGAACACTGCAGGGCGCTACCACCTATACCCGTAATGGGCCGAGTGGGCCGCTTGGTCCTGCTACAGCTCACCTGCTTCGGTCCTGCACGCGGGCAGCTTCTCGGTGGTTCGGCTTGACCTCAAGAGCGGCAATGGCGGGCGGGATCCTCAGCTGACCGGTGGCGCTGGCTGAACTTGGAGTAGCTGACCGGTGGTGCTGGCTGAACTCTCTAGGTGCCAACTACTGAGGAATAGCAGGGAAGGTACTTGGGTGTGTTTTGGGAGCTAAAGGAGTCGGGCGGAGCTCGGATTTGCCAAGACAGGGAAATGGGCAAGTGCTCGGTTGAGGAAAAAGAAGGGTCGCCGGGGTAGGGGTCTAGGGCTCCGTGCTTTGGGAGATGAGGGCGTAAGGCGGGGTGGAGCTGATGTCCTTGGGTGCTCCAGCTGCTCCTTTTATACCCGGCATGAGCTTGGGGCTGGCGTGGCTGCTGTTCCCCGGTGATGGGACTTGTCCGGGCGCTCAAGACGAGGCCAGGGCTACAGGAGGACGGAGGAACACCTGGGAGCTGTGGTAGTGGCTCGGAAGTGCCTCAACGGCGGACGGCGTGGCGAGGGAGACGACGGGCGGCGCGGGAGCACAGTTGATGCACGCTGTGGCATGGCCGGACGTGTCCAGAGCGCGTCCGGAGTGGCAAGGGGATGCCGCCTGGTGTCCTGAAGTGATTCGGTGCGCACAACCATGTCACTGGGGTTTGTGGAGATGTGTTCAAGGGCTCTGCAAAAATTAGGCACCGAATGGTACCCTGTGCAGTGCAAGCCATGAATGCCAAGGTTTGACGTGGCTTAGATTTCAATTGGAGGTGATGGGACATGAGCTGCCAGAGGGGGTTTAAGGATGCAGGTAGGTTGAGAAAACCGAGGAGGAGCTCCACAATCCTGTTGGTAGCTTTTGATTAGTGATACCCCTTGATTCATGCGACGGGACATTTTTAGCGAAGGTGTTCGATTGTGTTGGTTGAGGATTTTTGAACATGGGATGTCCATGTTTCTACATATTTGGGCTCCTGGAGATATGAGGATCGTTATGAGATTTTATTAGAATTTTTGGAAATGTATTTCTAGGGGTTGCAGTGCAATGCTCCTTTTTATTCTAAAGTTTATTAATTTTGTTTGCAAATATATATATATATATATATTTTATACTGGACATCATTATTTTATGTTATAATTGAGTTAAGGGTATTGTTAGGATGTTCCACAAATTATCTCAGGGTTTTTAGGAGGGCCGAAGGTCGCTAGGTCTCGCGATTAGGGTTTTGGAAAGAATTGGATATAACTAGGAATAAAAGGGTCGGGGCTGAAACTAGGGTTCCGGAGTGTGGCAAGGAGACGTGGGGGTATGGGAATTCTTGGGAACTCTCCTGCCCTGGCTCGGGGTTTCTCGGTTGTATGGTGCCGTAGGTATATCGGCGTATCCGGAGTAGGTGTTGAATTGGGGTGTGTTCCCGCATTAGGGTTTAATCAAGAGTAGTGCGTGTGTGGCGGGATCAAGTCTTCGGAGCCCATAGCATATTGTTCGGAGTTCTGGAGTTGGATTGTGCTTTTATGGGTGTGTCGCTTCATCGAAAGGAGCGACATTTGGGTTTGCGTATATGGTGTATATACCGAGGTAGGGTTTGAGGAAGAGTGGTATATACATGTTGTGTCGGGAATAAGGAGGGGTCAGGACATTTTGACCGTTTATCCGGAGATTGGACCTTACTGGTAGGTTTTGTTGATTTGTCGAGAAAGAGGACTCTAGGGTTTACGTATATGTGTATACGAAATATGGGTTTATGTCGGGTACTGATTTAGATTTAGATGCACATACTTTCTAAAATATGCCATGCTCCAAAAACACCGAGAAAATTCAAATGCGAAAAGGAGAGCATGATCACACATGGCGTATACGCGTATATGTGATCATGCTAAGGTTTGGTATAAGAACATTTTGGCAAAAGCATAGATGGTCTTACTTATTTAGCGCAAAAAGTTTTTGTAAGCCCTAGTTTCGAGTTTTTAGAAAATCGGGATGTGACAACAACCCTCTTGTTTCCCTTCTTCTGGGAGATGGTACTGTTTGACGTTTGTTTCAATCACAGTGTATTGCAATCTGTCAAGCATTGATGGAAACTATACATAGATGTTGGAGGCCAACTGGCTTCATCAGTACCACTACTGATACTACTTAAATGTCATATTACGCTACTATACATTGCTATTGTGCATTGGCCTTTAACTGCAGGTAATCTAAAGAGAGGCAGTCCTTCCATCCAAAATAATGTTTGTTGTAAGTCTTGCACTTGGAAACTTGCTTGATATCACCATCATGTGAGTATTCTCATACCATCCATCGTGCCAACCAAATAACATCTCGAACCATCATGAACCATCTCATCCCACCAACCAAACGCATTCTCATACCATCCCATCCAGCTAACCAAACAATATCCGGAACCATCATGTACCATCACATCCCACGAACCAAACATATTCTCGTACCATACTATCCTGCCAACCAAACAAGTTAAAGTGATCATCTTATCAAAGACCATCCTAGACCACCCGGTACCATCCCATCCTATCCAACTTCATACTTGCAACCAAATACAACCGAAGTGAAGCTTCCGCGTCTCCACCCGGATACGTGGACGAGGGACCTGCTGGTTGGCGATGTTTGTTGACAGAGCGTAGCTGCTACAATGATCACTGTAATGTGGGCAATCTGGTCGTCTCGGAGTAAATGGACACATACGGTGCAGGTTATATTCCTAGCAGGTCTATGGAATACATCAAAGAGACTGTGGCTACTCTGGATATACCTCGACAGACTTCCGCTCTGGGCACGACGGTACGCTCTAATCCATGGACTCGACCATCTAAGACCATCTGACGGATGTGTCAAAATTAACACTGATGGTGCCACAGCTGTGGGCATTTAGGGGTGCAGGCACAGGTGCTGTTGCCCGTGGACAGGACGGTTTTCCTAGGCGCTTGGTGCAAACCGTACCCAGGAGTTTCACAACCTTTGGTAATGAGAGATTTATGCACGATTTAAATTGAAAGTATCCTTCATAATATAGATGCTAAATTACGTGATGCAGGGATCAGCGCCTTAATTAGTTTATCTCCGCTTACGCATCTGCAGAACCCGAAATCAGGAAAACGTAGCAGTGTCTTTGCTTCGAGAGGAAAACGTATGCGTGCGGGCCCGGCGTTCGGTCCCGGGCCACTACGCGGTAATGTGGGATTTGGTACGGACCTGTCGGGCATATCCAGCGAGAAGCCGGGATCCTAATCAAAACTTTGTTCCCCTCGAAAGAAAAATGAAACCTTTGTTTCTTGCTTCATTGGTTTTGAGATTGCTCCCCAGGCGTACCGCCTGATGTAACCTTTGTTTCTTGCTAATCCTCTTGTAGTGGTTTAAGACCAGAAAAGCCATGATTTTCTAAGAGCTAGTCTATTACACAGGCATGAGTCAGACAGTCCCCAAGTCAAAATACAAAATGGAGATTTGGTTTGGAATCCCATTAAATTTTGTATTTTACAGGTTACATGGAACATTTTAGAGGTGAGTACGAGTATTAGGAACTAATTGTTCTTCTTATTAGTACCCAGCACAGATTTGCAAACAGGCGAAGGTTGGTATAACAAATTGCTGGAGTACTAACCAATACGTTTTTGTCGGATTTAATTGCGTATTTTTTGTGTCAACCGTCATACTCGGTATTTACTTTAGGAAAAAGTCTATTTTAAACCCTGAATTATGGTGCTTAGTCTGATTTAAACCTTAAATTATGAAACCACTCATTTAAAACCCTGAATTTTCTAAAACGGTTTAATCTAAACCCTAACTCAGTTTTGGATAGTGGTTTTACATTTTGGGCTTTTGAAAAAAATATGAAAAAATTCATGGGTATAGTGAATGCTCTAAAATGATGACATGCAAAAGTTCAAACTATTTGTGTCATATGTAAAATGACAAGAGAAATTCACTTATCTCTTGTATTTTTTGTATATGACACAAATGATCGTATTATTTTATAGAAAAGAAATTGTTCTCATTTTGTAGCATTCCGTACATCATGAGTTGTTTCAGATTTTTTTGGAACTTTGGGAGACAAAACCACTCTCCAAACATTTGCTAGGCTTTTTAGGATGGTTTATGCCTCCAAAGTTTCAGAAAATTTTGAAAAAAAATTAAGAACGTGGGAAGTGCTACATACTGCAAAGATTCACCCAAAATTATGACTATTTATGTTCTTTAAAAAAAGATAAGAGAACATTTATTCATCTCTTGTTGCTTTTGCGCGAGACACAAATAGTCATATTTTTAATGAATGTTTAGACGTCATTATTTCATGGCATTCGCTACACCAATGATTTTTTTCACATTTTCATGGCGTTCACTACAGCCATGATTTTTTTCATATTTTTTTTAAATCTCAAAATTAAAAACCACTAAAATCGGGTTAGAGTTTAGGTTAAACGGTTTAGAAATTATGGGTTTAATATGAACGGTTTTCATAGTTTAGGGTTCAAATCGGATTAAACATCATGGTTTAGGGTTCATAATGGATTCTTTTTTCTTTATTTTATTTATATATTGGTTAGGTGTATATACTAATTTGCAAAATCGGAACTGCAGCAAGTCATGGAACATAGTCGGCCGGTGCGACAGTGAGACATGTATATGGCATTCCCTTATCAACGTACTAACCAGCCTAATGATTCCCAGGAATTCTCCAGAAGAAAAGTGAAAGGCAAAAGCGTGCAATGATCTATCATGAGACGGGAAAAGGTTACGCACTAGATCGAGCGAGTCGTAGTGAAAGCGGCCGCAGATTATATGATACGTCATGTTTTGCAGGGGGATATCAAATCAGGGTTCGTGCGTTCATTGGTTCGTATAGAAAAGTGGTTTCGCAAGGATGACGGCATGTGATTCCTGCTTTCTTCTTTTGCTAGCCGGAATGTTTGATATTTGTTCCACGTGGAGCAAGATTTTCTTTTCGGAAAGGCGATTCGAGCGTAGCAAGTCTCCGTATCACTCAATCAAATTCTGGCTAATCTTTAGATCCAGCTTGAATTAGGCGGATCGAGACGATATTTTAGTGGAATCTGTCCGGACGAGTGGGATTTAGAAGCAGACAGCTTTATTATTTATTTCGGGATCGTCTATTTGTAGGTTGTATCGTATTCTTTTAATCTCAGTCATCTTTTTAATATCTTGAAGCAACATATAATATTTTTTGTTCCATATTACTTCATAAATTTATGTATGACCTACAGATTAAAAATTATAGTAGAGTTTTTGCTAAAATTGCATACTGTTTAGACAATTTTAAGCTCAGTGAAAACCAATTTGAGGCTCGGTGAAGAACAATTTGAGGTAACTAAAATTAAAGAAAGTTAGAATTAACAAGACCATTAGATGATGCACGCAAATAAAGGTGAGTAGTAGCGAAGTTAGGGCGCGACCGTCTCAGGCCGGCGGGGGTCCAGGACTGGAGTTCTCGCCTCCCAGGCGCAGCACTAATCACAGTGACCGGCCGACCGGTCGATCGATCGATCGAGATGCCATAGCAAACAGAAGCAAGTGCATCCCCGTACGTATATGATCTCCTCTACACTAGCGAGGGAGAGACAGAAAGGAACAGAGCGTGACGGGGCTTGCCATTGCCAAGGACAGATTAGAATAATGGGGGTGTGCCGTGTGCGAGCTCGCCAGCCCGGTGCAGATTAATGAACTTGGCGACTTTGGACTTTGCAGCGGCAAGCATTGGCAGGGAAAGGCAACGTGCTGGCATGATGGTGCGCCCGCGCCAAGGGGCACGCCCCGAAGGCCGGCCCCGCGAGCTCGCTCAGGTCACTCATCACGGCCACGGCCACGGGCCATGGCACCCAGCACACAAAGCGAAAGCCCGGAGCCAAACGCGTGCCCCTCGACTCGATCTCGATCTCGATCCAGCCACCCAGCCTCGCGTTCGAGTGCCGGGCGCCGATCAGCGCGGGGCACGGCACCGGCACGGGCGGGCGCGCGGCGCCCGTACGTGTGGGAGAGCGGGGGGTGAGCCGTGAGGTCGCTTCCCTGGCCGGGTCCGATAGGCGCCTGCGCGCCGTTGCATCGGCGCGCGTGTGTTGTGTCGCGCCGGGTGTGTGTTGCCACTGACGCTGGGCGCTGGGCGTGTCGGTGTCGCGAGCCGGTGCCCTCGGCAGCTAAAGCTGCTGTTGCTGCTGCTGCTGCTAAGATGTGCTCGTTCTTGGGACAGACCGAAGGATTTTCTCTCATGTGCTTTTTCTTTCCTTGAACTGATGGCGTCTCGGCTAGGAACCACGGTACGCTGCACTACGTACCGGCCGGTCGATCGGTCCTCGATCGTATGTCGACAGCATTGGAACAACTTCGATCAGGACGGACATGATAGTCAAGTGACAAGGATGGACATGTACACCCTACTTGGTTAATTACCTGAAGGAGAGGTCAAGTTTGAGCTGCACTGTGGATGTACAACTGGAAAGCTCGATCGGGTTGCACAACTGTGCCACTAGTAGAAGGGTGATTTCATATACCATGACATAGAAAGAACTTTGCCTTCAGCGGGTTTAAACAATAGTACTAGAGCGGATGTCACACTACATGATCCAGATCCCATGAAACTACGTACGGAAGGTTTGTCGATGAACGCATTGCATATTTGAGCGCATGTTTTCAAGATCGCTCTTCCGTTATTTTCCTAAGAGAAGGCACGAAGAAGTTGGATGCAACAAGCTAGCTAGTAATTAAACAAACCAATGGGAACGACGATACACGCAACGGCGCTTTCTACCACTTGGCAAAGGGAGGCCACTTTATCACTGCATCTTTTCACGAACTCGTGCAAGCCACCACCAGCAATCGATCGAGCACCCGCATGAATCTTCCTCCACTTGCCCAGAATCAGAATATATATGTGCGAATCTGAATCAGAACCAAGCTAGGTCGCCTGCCAAGTGTTGTCGGACTGCCTCCACTTTGGGAGATGCTGTTTTGGTGGGGGTCAGGATCGTGGGAGGTATCATGACCGTTGGTTAGTCCACTCACTCACCCGGGCTAGTTTTCTGGTCGAGGCTGGAGTTCCATTCGCTCCAACGACATGCCAAGTAGATTATTTGTAGATTTTTATGTGTCAACACTACGTCTTTAGAAATAGCTTCAGAATTTTGTATAAATATTAATTTTTATTATCACCTCTAGACGATGTGGAAGGTACAAGAAAAAATTGTCTTCTCTATCATAGTACGTGCTCTAAAAGAGATAGTTTAGTTCCAGAAATACCAGTTAATAGTAGCTAGTCCAATTAACAGTTTTGCTTTTCTTATTTTAAATATCTCTATACTACTTACAAACATATGAGTTACAGTTTGACGTAAACCATCCTAGGCCCTGTTTGTTTGGGCTCTTTTTGGCTTTTGGACTTTGGCTTCGAAGCCAAAAAAAGCACCTAGGCCCTGTTTGTTTGGGCTTTTTCTGGCTTCTACACTTTGGCTTCGAAGCCAGAAAAGCACCTAAATAGGTGCTTTTGGCTTTTGGCTTCGAAAAGCCTGAAACAACTTTTAAAATTGTTTTAGGCTTTTCGAAGCCAAAAGCCAAAAGCAGGTAAATAGGTGCTTTTCTGGCTTCGAAGCCAAAGTCCAGAAGCCAGAAAAAGCCCAAACAAACAGGACCCTAAATAGGTGCTTTTGGCTTTTGGCTTTTTGGAAGCCGAAAGCACCTTTCGGCTTCCAAAAAGCCAAAAGCCAAAAGCACCTATTTAGGTGCTTTTTTGGCTTCGAAGCCAAAGTCCAAAAGCCAAAAAAAGCCCAAACAAACACCCCCCTAACCATCTAACCTGATCTAACATTTCAAGAATTTAGTTGAATCCTGAAACTTATGCCTTTACACATTTAATCCCTTTTGACACCATACGAATTGCCATTTACTACCTCCCCTTTCAAATTCTATTCCTCTATCCCCCTCCCATACTTCCACTCACATGTGCAACCATCTAGAAGCTTTGCTTACCTCAACGCAAGGGTGGGGTACTCGCTGGCAACAACGCCCAGTGATTTCACCGGAGCACAGAGCAAGGCGCAACCACAGGCTTTGTTGCAAGGCGCAACCACAGGCTTTGTTGAGGCACTGCCTGAGGTGCCACCAGCCACCGCAAGAGATCAAACGGAAAGTATTAACTCATTTACTGTTCGATACTGATTTCGTATGAAAAAACAGATGAACTTACTGTTCGATACTACTTTCCTATGAAAAAAAGATGATTGCATTGTGTTTTTCAATGTTGGACGGTTATTGTACGTGCTTATTTGCTAGTCGTTAGACTATGTCTCTCCAAATGGAGGTGCGTGAAGAGCTATAAAACTGTTGATTTTAGTTTCCTATCAACAGCAGCCATGCACTCTCAAGAGGAGGGGAACGGAAGCAAAAGAAAAAAACTAGCTCTTGCCCTTAGCTTCAGTAGTAGTTGCTGTTGTGAGTGCAAGAGGTTGTGCAACAAACACACAAATATACACGTGCACACACAACTAGAGGAGAGGAGAGAAGTGAGGTTGTGTCCAATTTGGTAGCACCATTTCCAATCTACTTCAATCTCATGGTCGGAGGCTCAAATGCAGTTGTTGCTGGCTCTAAATTTGGTGAGTCTGATCTACAACCAGAGCACGTTTATTTGGTCAGTTAGTTTGAGAATTGGTTGAATGGAGCACCGAAATTAAGAGTGGTCTAATCAGAGTGTCTGCGTGAACTAAGAGGTATACAGTCTTGGCATCTGGTTAGTCTAGTAGATCAAGTGGTGTCGAACTAGTCTGAGATTTCAACGGTATGACAAGGACTCAAAATTCGGGTCAATGGTTTTTAGGATTAATCTGAAAACTGAAATGGACAGAAAGTATATTTTCTGTATTTTAGCAGATTTAGTTTCCTTTTGCTATCACTTGTTAAGTGTGGTTCTTGTTATTGATGATGATATTAGGTTTATAACTAGATGATGGTGTTGCTGCTGTCGTAGTACTGTAGAGGTTTTATAGAAGACTAAATTGTATCCATTGCTGCTAATAGTGGAACAATCGAGTAGACCGGTTGGTCTATGCTTTCATCTTGAGGAGGTCTAAATAGAGGATTGGAAAACACATAAATAGAAAAAAAATACATGAACATAATACAAGTGTTGTGCAAAATAGAAAATTGAGTAACACAAATAAATATGACATGAGTTATTTGAATCACAGGAATAGTAAAAGCACAGTAATCGGTGGGACCCATCACTGACATATACAGTGTGCTTTGCCTCGACCCTACGTGTAAGAATAAGAAAAAGAGATCTTAGTGGATATTAAATTTTTTTACGTTTTCCTCTAGAATAAAAAATGAATGTCTCTTGTGTTTTCTTTTGTTCCCTTAGGAATCAAATGATGCTACGGTAACCTGATTCATAGAAATTTGAATCATACGTTTTTCCTTTTTCTTCCTCCAAATCGGGGAGGCCCTAACATAGAATATCGAAATGTACAGAGGGGAGTTCGTCCACTGGTTGCGGCCGCACAAGATCTGCAGAAAGAATTACATTCAGTGATCCATCGTATATATGATCCATCACTGTTAACGTTCTGTGCCATGCATGCACACATGCCTCCCTGTCGACCCGCTGCCCGTTTTTCTCTTGTCACCTTCCACTCTGCCAGCACAGCCAAACTGTAGCCAAGCAGTGAGGAAACAAGCAGCCCTGCGTATGGCAGCTGCTCAAGCATGCACGCATGAGCTGCCAAGCATGGACAAGCGCCTGACGAGGCGCTGGCATCTGACACCGGCGATAAAAGGCGAGCAAGCAAGCACGTATCCCCAGAAAAATTGCTCCGCACAAAGGAACGAAGCACGCTACTCCGGCCAGTAGATCGTGACCCGAGTCCCTGTCTCCACGACATATAGGTAGGCGGCTGTAGTACCCATGCATGATGCACTGCATGGAGGCATCTCGCAGAGGCTTCTTGCTTCTTGGTCTCACGCACGTACCGGCGGGCCGTACGTCGGCAGCACGGGTTACCATGTTGCGCGGCAGTGCCGTAACGCGATGCGCCGTCCCGACGCGCTCGACGTCAATCGATCACCGGTGCACCACAGGAGGATTCCTTGACGTCGACGGACCGGCCGGCCGGCCGGGGACGTTTCTCGATGTGATCTCCCGGCCGAGATATCGCTCGTAAGTACATGCAGCGTACACATGCATGCAATTCAGCGTATGCGGCCGGAAAGAAGCCAGAGCCTCTGGCTTCTTCCCGGACAACAGGGCACCATGGGCAACCGGTGCATGCCCGACAGGCGCACGGCGACAACGTCGCGGTGGATGGCAAACGACACGGCTGGCCAGGGAGGCAGCTCGGTGGGGCCGATCGAGAGCGCGGCAAGTGAGCCGCAGTGCGCTGCGTCCGCACGTCCCTT
Source organism: Stipa capillata (assembly GCA_019208055.1). Lineage (NCBI taxonomy): Eukaryota > Viridiplantae > Streptophyta > Magnoliopsida > Poales > Poaceae > Stipa > Stipa capillata. Next base: position 91,288 of record JAGXJF010005275.1, read on the forward strand.
CTATCCATTCCCTCCACCCATGCCACGTTAACGTCTTCCAAATGGACGAGCGGGAAGCGTACATGCGGCAGGCCGATGCGGCAACGCAGATGGGTGCCGCTGTGCCGTCCGTCGACGTGACGAGGCCAGTGGCAGCGTATGCACGCCCTCGGCGCCGGCCGTTTGGACGACACGGGCGGCGATCGAGTAGGCGGCACAGGGAATGGGAAGGGAGCCAAGGCAGGAGCAGTTGTGTGAGGGGCACGCGTGGGCCTTGTCCCGCAGTGCAGTTTTTCCACGGGCACACGGGCCCAGGACACTGGGACTTCAGGCTCCAGCTCTTTCTCTTTGACTTCTTATTGGTCCGGGACCTTAGTATTAGCCTTTTGCAGGCCTAGTGGCCAGGGAACTGATGATTTAACAAAGCAGAACTGAGAATGCCATCGATGCATCTACTGCAATTCTGCAAACCTCAAACACGCCCGACGTGCCACGCTTGGGACCGGAGGGCGTCTCGGCCATCGAGATCCTTAGCCTTTTACAACGTCGTGCGTGCCGTTTGCGACGCACGGCATTGTCAGCCCGGCGGGGAGCCTCGTGCTGCGCCCACTACCGTACGTCACGCTCTCACTTACCCGTGCTCCGGCACGCGCGCCGGCGCCGGCGTCGGGAGAGTTCGACAGCTAGCGGCCGCGTTTTGATCTCCCTGGTGCCTTGATGCGGCATGGCGAGCGGCGGCTGCGGCGTGCGAGCCTGCCGCAATTTGTACTGTTTGTTTCGGCTCAGGCAACAGCTGTAGAGAATTCGGCCTCACATTTATCACTGCGTTACGGGAATTTGCTGCCTAGCTACCCATGTGTTATCTCTCGCGGGCTACAGTACCTGCTCACTCACTTCACACGGTGACACTAGACACCGCAGCATCAGTTGGTTGATGCCTCGAGTGCAGTTGTCCAGACGCAGCTCGAGTAATCTGAAACGGTGTAGGCCTACATGGCTACAGGGGATGCCCATACGGCCATACGACACTTCGAAATGTTTGACACCCAAGGCGACCATACTGACTTCAAATTGAAAGGCTCCATAACTTCGACATGATGTCAGCTTCGGATGGCGATCCAGGGAGCACATCAAGAGTGCTAGACCAACCACTTCAGCAATCAAATAGCCGATCTAACAAATGGTGTTCCATCGTCCCATTTTCACTCGATTACTGGCAGAAAGCCGAGATCTAAGAGGCTTGATAGAAAAGGTCCGAACCCAGCCAAAAGCAGATCGATATAATCGTTTAGCTGCTGGCATGAAAGATCGCCACAAATTTTCAGCTGAAAAACGAAACTATGACAGGTGGGGCAGCAAAAATGTGCAGTGTGTCCAAATTAGTCCCGAAGCCACAGGAAATCAAAATTAAACCCTACCTCTCTTGGTCATGGGTTGGTATTCGTCACACAGGCAATCGTCGATTGCAAAACAAGCTACCAGAAGTCACACATACAATATTTGGGCAACTGTTCAAGCATGTAGCAGGGCAATGCTAACGCATGTGTGCGTCATAGATCAGTATCATTGTTAGTAGCAAAACGTAGTCGTAAGATGACAAACAAAATGCGGAGACAGCTGGAACCTATTTTTTAGACACAGTAAGGTGTTTTGGTGGGTGCCAGTGTTCTCCGCAATTTCTTTCGAGAAACTCGCGTTTTCCACAATGGGGCATCCACCAAGTTCTATCAGATAACATGCTTGAATTATATGTCATATGAAATAAAACCAGCAAGACCAAATTGACGCTAAATCATTGCATCCGGTTTAGTGTGGTTGGATTGACGTAAATTATGCTTCATGTCTCCCAGAAGTGCGAATAGGCTAGCACACATCCGCTTGATGGCTGCCACTAGTTTATTCCTTTACGAAATAAATCAGGTCTACGACAAAGAACAAACTGACCAATCTTCTTCAGATTTATCTTATCTATGACTACTCTTTCTGTCAGGAGATTTGAAGGTTGGAGTTAAAAGAAAAGAAAACTGCTTACGTGTAATGAATTACAGGTTTCTTTGATGTCAGCTCAGAGTGAAAAGCAGCTATAAGATAAGTTAAACCAATTAGTTTCATAAAACGAAAAGTAAACTGATCACAAAGATTTGACTATCCACAGCAGCAAAACCTTGCGCTGATGCGCTTTAAGACGCTGTATGAAAAAACACAATACCTACCACGTCAATCATCAATGCTGAGTGCAGCTTCCGTATCATTAGCGTCGAAGCGTTACAGAACACATGGAGAAAAAGAAACAGCAACGAATAATGTGGCAACTCAGCTTCATGCGATAGTGATTGTTTATCAAACTCAAAGCTTGGATAAATATATCTGGAAGTTAGTAACTTGAACTCATCAGGAAGGTATCTCACAATTATGGGACCTAGCCCTAGGATAAGGACGATCAAAATTATTACACGTTTGGCTCAAATATTCAGTGTTTCTGCAATGGAACCCTTAAATCACAAGGAAACCAACTTACTATTTACAATGAACTGGATCGATGAATTTGTTCATATTTCATCAACTCAGAAGTGTTCACCTAGATCCTCTGATGGCCACGTCTCTCCTAATAAGAAAGGTAGAATCACATTAAAGTCGCTCAGTATAAGCAATTCAGAAGAGTGCGCACCATCAAAATCAGCTGCATATCACATGAAATTGACTTTAAGCAAAAGGTGACAGCACACATCTCTATTGCAAATAGTAGAATGGTAGATTCGCACTCCCCTACATACATTCACTACCAGCTAAGATGGAGTGTCAACTGGCGTGGTATGTTGAGGACAACACAGAAGATTGTACTGTGGCAGCAGGTTCAGAAAAACATCAACACTTCAGCTCACTTCCTCGAAAGAACGTACAGTATCGATATATGCATTACATGTTTAAGCAGCACTGAACCTAGAGTTGTAAGCAGGCATCCCAGTACTATTGCCTTTAGCATTACTAGCAATAAAATATCTGCACTTCCTTTGTCGTGCGATTACTAGGACGCAGGCTTTGTGGTTGCGCTGCTTACATCCCTAACTGAACCACTTTAATAGCAAATAAACAATACTTCTGCAAATCAAAGTAGCTAATGATCATATGTCGTCTGGCTGCAACATTGTGATTCAGTATTATCGAAGTAGCTAAATATCATAACATTCTTATCGTCTATTCCTTTTAATATATGAACAGATAGAGCTTCTGGCCTTATATTCCAAAGTATGAAGATATAGTGGCTTCTGGGCCTTGGTAGAGGTACCACAAACAGTTGCACCTAGCTTCCCGCCTACATATTTCAGAATTGAAGACCAAAGAGTAAAACAGCACAAAATCTTCAGTCATCATTCAAGACTCAAAGTAGGGGAGAATAACTCTTACCAATAGGTGTTAACCTTCCCATCTATTATAACCAATTCAGCCGTTGTCGCTGTACAGTTTTACTTTTGAGGCCCACTCACAACCAGGGCTCCCTAAAAGCCTGATCCTGGAAATCCCTGCTAGGATCCGGTTTCCTAAAATCGGTTTGGTTGTTTTGTGTGTCATTTTGGTGGAATATGAGTTCTGGCGGTAATTCAACATGTAAATATCATATAAAATTCATGGAAATACTAAAACCATCTGGAGAAAACCGAAACCTTCTGGTTATCGCAAGCCAGTGTCCAGGATTGTACAGACCATGAGATTTGGAACCTTGTTTGCAACCACCTCCCTTCGCCAGGGTTGAGGGAGAAGGAAAATAAGCCAGCAACCCTCAAATATCAGTACATTATAAACTTATTTTCCCTCATGAACCTCAAATGGAAGTGCTTAATACCCAACTAACTATATGTTCCGGTACAATTAGTATGTGTAGCTGCAGAGTATTATCATATCTCAACCTGTTTCGACATCATTCATATGCATGAATAGGAGGAGTTCATGTATTGCGGTATTGGCAGTTTTTTGGAAAGCAATAGTGCATATCCTATAGCAGCGGAATGTGTAATTCAGACAGCAATTACATTCTTTTTCTCTGAGCTGACATGCTTGTTCTGGAGGTTGGCACAATTCAGACGTCATCAGAAACAAACATATGAAGAATTATGTATTACACCTTAGTGGATCATATACAGAAACAGAATGTGGATGCCAAATCATCAGTGCAATAAGCCTCGGCTTACATAATACAGGAAGAACACAAATTGACCAAAACGAGAAAAGGAAAGAAAATTGTATGCAGTACAATAACCAGTAGGAGCTTATTCTGCATGCAGCAGTACAGAAACCTTTTAAGTGTCAAATAAGATGACTATTAGCTGATTAGCTCCATGTTGAACATAAATTCCGGGATTCAAAATTGTATTTAATGCATTGGGTAATGTAGATACTTATTCTGTGTGTTGGATTCATAACTGCCTCATGTCTATCTTCATAACTAGATAAAGAAATATTGCATATTATGAGTCAATATTTGCATGTAGTCCATATACTTAGACCTATCTTTTGTAACTTACAGACCCAATTTTCATCAAATGGTTGCTTTTATGTGAAAAGCAAGCACTACAGCCTGTGATCAAAATCTCGTGTTAGTACTTCATGAACTTCCACAAGAATGCTCAGGGTTTGTTTGTACATATGAGTAGCGTTTCTGGTTCATTAAACATGCTTCCTATCGTAACCATCATCACTTCAGCAAAAGGCCACATAGCAGCAAAAGGTAGTCTCTTGCTTCTAAAACGAGAGTACGATGCAGTTTATCTGGATGTCTTGGGCGCAGAACAAAAAGTTTATCTGGATGTCTTACTTTACAACTGTGACTTAACCCATGACTTTTGGGCGCCATCCAGCAATGACATCCTCTGGCAGAGCCCGAGTATTGACAAATGAATCCATCGAGAAAATGGTCTGCAACAGAAAAGTCAAATGCTGCAGTTAGGATAGGATGTTCAAGGCCCACACTCCTGAATAATATACCTAACAAACTTGTGAAAAGGTAACCCATTTATGGACTGATAGTCTGATAGATCACATAATACTTAATCTATCATTAAAAGTACACCGCCAGAATATATTCCAGTCTTTCTAAGGGTAACTTGTATCATGCATTGAGCATAAGAATAGGCCATCACGACTTCCAAAGAATTAGGGCATGTATATCATATTCAACTCTTAATTAAGCATGGTCAGTTCGCATTAATCCCAAATTACCTAAATAACATTCAGTTTCCATTTGCAGTTTGCACACCAAAATATGTTGTCTAATCGCAATTTGTACTACAGTGAAGTGCACAGCACACATGCCGTGCAACTACTCAAGAAGTGTTATGTGGGGCCAGCCCTACCAGAGGAGCTGCAGGGCGCCAGCGTGGAGGTGCCTTAGGGCCCAAGTCTAGCTTAGAGACAAGCATTATCTTTATTTCCTTTCAATTAGAGATCTGGTTCGATTAGTTTCCTTAAAGATCAATATAGACTGCCATTGTCAGTTTATTGGTTATGCCTCTCCCTATATAAAAAAGGACTTGGCCAAATTTAATAAAGGAAGCATGAAAACCCAAATTCCTATCCCCCTCTCCTCCCTCTTTACCCTAGCCACGCCAGCTCCAGGGAGCCTTGGCAGCTAGCCTCGGCATCCTAACGAGCTCGGCTAAGCCTCAGCTCCCGAGTCCATACCAAGAAGTGATATTTTCTGCTCACGCAGAGGATAGAAAGACAAACCAATTGCGCCTTTGATAACTAACCTAGCTACATGTTCATTTTTGCGTTAGTTCCCACTAGGTGAAAAGCCGCATGAAACTCCGGTACATTTTTACATGATCAAGTTAGTACCAACTAACAAAAAGACCAACGTAAAATTTCTTGTACAAGAAGGTGAAAACCTACCTTCATATATGTTTTCACATGTGCAAGTGAATCTGGGACAGACCAATTCTTATAGTGACCTAGAGCTATCTCCATGTGATATAATTTCGGACTAAGAGAGAGATCAGCAGCAGAAATTGTTCCACCATTAATAAATGGACCCTGCACCAAACGGCAACCCAGATCCATACATAGTAAATTTTAGCTAAACTATACACAAATAAATATTAACAACAAAACTAGTATGCCAACATAAAATATTATTGTGAAGTAAACAACATCATTACACAAATTAAATGTAGTTTAAGATATTTACATGATAAATCGTCTTTAAGTGGACTAAGTTAATCCAAATGGACTAAGTTAATCCAAGTATCTTGAATTACAAACTCTTATGAGTTTGAACATGATTTCAACTTTCAAGCACAGTTCCGCTTTTGATTACTGATGAATCACATGCCAGAGATACAATAAGCAAATGATAAATCACCATATACAAATCTACTCGTGAAAATGATGCTAATAAGCAAATATGACACCTAAAACATAAAATTTGCAGATAGGTGTTTATAAATCTAAAGTTGCTTGACAAGAGCGAGGCAGAAATGTCATCTTTCAAAATCATTGGAGAGTCAAACCACCAAATAACAGGCTATGGACAAGCAACATCATCCACATTTGTATTCGATAAGTGATTACAGAACTAGTACCATCACTTGATATGGGTATGTTGTATCATCATGTAATATATTGGTCAGCATAAGGTATCAAAACTATGGAGATCAAACTAGATGTCTGCCTTCACGAAAGTGCAGACTGGTAATAAATTTTCATAAGATGAAGACAAACAGTGTAAAGAACCCTAAGCATATATATGGTTGAGGCTTGAGGGGCATTCTACTTTAAGATAGCATGTCAAAACATTGTAGCCATAGGCACATTAGATCCACAAAAACCACAACCGCTTGCTAGTGCTAAGAAATAATACCAGCTAGGAAAGTTTTATTCAATTAACTCACCTTAATTCATACTCATGTGTATTATGCATATGACCTAAGTACAATTCTAATATGAGCTCGTAAACTTAACCTAAGTTTAGCAGATTCTTCCTATTAGTGCAATAATATCTATTCCTACTTTTCTCCAACTATTGTAGGAACTTCTTTTGTGTTCACATAGACAGATCTTACATAATGCATAGAGATGGATGAGATTGTGATATGTCTGTGACCAAAGTAGTATATGGTAGGATTCATGTGACACCACACAAAAAAATCACTATGTGTGGATATGGCTAGATAGGTAGAATGTAGAAGTAGCTTTTCTTGTCAAGCCAATACTAGTTAGACTATCTCCTGAAACATTGATATTGCCACTAGGCCCACTTACATTGTCTTTTAGATAATTATCGAACGAAGTCAGTTCACTAAGTAGTGCCTGTTCTGTTCCATCACTGGGATCTTTGCTTTTGAGGAAACCAATGAAGGTGGAAAATATTTTTGACCCCCTGCGAAGAAATTTGTGCAGAATGATTAGGATGGTAGTACTAACAGGAATTCCTTACAGTTAAGGATACCAAAAAATGTCAGAACCAAAAGTAACAAAAAAGGGTAATAAGCTATAAATGTAGACAGCATAGAGCTATAATTACAAGCAGTGTGACTGTTCATTTCCGTGTGGGATGTGCCATGTTACAGTTATTAATTTTATGTAATGACTATTAATTAACACACTGGAAATACCACTCACGTTGAAGCCTTTTCTGGTGGAGTTGCCAAAGATGGTTGAGGATACTTTTCTTCTAATGCTTGTGTTATAACATCAGAATCAGCAACCCATTTCTCCTCGAGCTTTACAATAGGCACCTTACCTTCTGGGTTAATTTTCAAAAACCTGATGAAGCGACACACGAGCATGAATGACAGCCATTAATGATATGAATTCCAAAAGGTTAGTTTTGTCATCCAGATATACCAATCTGGTTTGTTGGCGAGATCAACAAGTTTTAAATCATATGGCACGTGTTTCTCTTCTATTGTCAACAAAACTCTCTGCGTGAAAGGACCTGTGACCAACATGTGAATTTAACTCAGAATAATGGAGATGTTTCAGCAATAGAATGTAAAAAATTGCAATGCAACTAGGAATACAATGTTGCCCACATGTTTTTGTTTTGTTTTTTGTATCAATCAGGTGCCAATATTGCTGTGCCCTTGCAGAACGAGTATTTATATTGACAAATCCATTGTTAACAGAACATTAAGACAGTGTATTGTGTATATTACTCTAGTAGCACTCGCTCTAATCTAGTGAAATGTGTAGTTTGACTGTATGTGAAATAATATACATTGCTATTAGCTGGCAAACATAAAGACATTCAGTGTGCTCATGTCAAGATACAAATTGCAGAAGCAAAAAAAATCTCATAAACTGGTAATTCTATGGAAATTTATTACTCCCACCTGCTATAAAGCATTTCTGTGCACAAAATTCGTTTCGTCTTTAGACCTTTATGTAACCAACTAGTCGTCCTTCTATATCATCAATCATTATAAATGACATAAGCTGACAATTTACTTGACTACCAGTGCTAACACTACTCTGCATATCAGACAGTTATATGTTTACAACTTATTACGGGCTTACACATCCAAACCCCAAGGCATTTTTGTCACATTCAAACCCGAAAACATCTTTTTTCTCAATAAAGGTGTGATCACATTTTGTAGTCCTGCAAATTCCTAATATGAAACGGCAGCGTTTCCACTAAGCAAGAAATTGAAATAGTGAGCTCCAAAGATAGGCTTAGCCTGCCAATCTCCCAATATACTACCAACGTCAACATCAACCTTCTCCAAACATTGAAGAGCAACTCCGGCAGATGAACATTGGCCAACAAAAAATGCATCAAGCTTCTTCAACGAGTCGCGGATATTGTTTATGTTGTCATGTAGATGTTGTGGACAAAAGGAACCAGGAGGGTAATCCGAATAACATTTCTGTAATCACGACGAAATGATTCAACGTCTTTTCTTCGACTGCCTGGTAGCACGTTTCGCATGGCTAGCTACGCAAGCGGGTTCAGGGTTAACTCCTCTAGCGAGCGTCACCAATCTTTATGGAATTGGCTTCAGGGGATAGATACAAAATTACGCCCCTTAGTCTTGGTGAGAGCGGCCGCTTTGTTGGTCGATTTGGCTATATAAAAATGGTGTTGCCTTTGATAAGCATAAATTCTATATTCCTCTGCAGGTCTTTTACAGGTGTACTCATTGGTTGCGCTCTTGGTCAGTTCTGTAGTACCCAAAGGACTGGGAGCTCGTTTTTGCGGTTTGCCAATCACTTGAGATGGCATGCAGGAGCTCTTTGCTACGTACGGATGGGGGGTTTAGCCACCAGTTGGGTGCACCATAAGGCGGGCTACTTGCGACACGCGGCAGGATTATAATAATACTTTGTTTACCTGGTTTCGACTTGCGGTTATTTCACTCGTAAAGCTGGGATTCGGATGCTACTTTTTCTTTTGTTTTGCTTTTTGTTGGCTGTGCGCACCGCCGGAGCCATGCAGAGGCTGGAAAATACTTTATTTGTGTATCACCTTGATGCAGGTTTAAAGTAATAAAACTCTTCCATTGTCTAAAAAAAATTGTTGTGGACAAGCATTTGACAATTAAAAGCAGATATGATAACTTAAAGAGGCACACAAACACAAATGCCGTTTTTCAAATTTGGTGAAGTCACAACTCCCAACTATGCCTACAACTGCTTCGCATGCACTGATACACCCTACCCTCCAGTCATCCACGCATTCATCAGATGAATATGGAAATCAAACATGCGACACCACTACCCTTCAAAGCATCAAAGAACTGTCACGCGATTGAAATCAATGTAACGCCTAACACCACCTACATTACCAATTCATCCAATCCCTTGTATTTTCAATGCTTAACAGAAACAAAGCGCGCGCGCGCGCACGCACACAGATAGAGAGAGCTCACAGTCGCCGAGGCGGTCGGGAACGGTGATGGAGGCCTTGGCGCAGACCTCCAGCGGCTCAGCCGAGGCGCGGGCTGCGAAGGCGCGGCGCGTCGGCCAAGTGCGGGGCTGGAGGTGGAGGAGACGGCGGCCGCCGCCGCGGCGGAAGGTGGTGGCGAGGAGGATGGAGGAGGAGCCGGTGGTCGTGGCGGTTGCGGAGGTGGTGGTGCGGAGGAGGACGGCCATGGCTAGCTTCTCGGGGCCGGTCGTCGCCGGAGGAGGCCGGGCCGGGGTGAGGCGGTGGTGAGCGGTGGAGGACTGGAGGGAGAGGAGGAGCTTATCTCCGGGGGCGTGGACGCGTGGTACGTATGGTTCCTTCGCGTCTCCGTCTCGAGAGGCTTCTTCTCGTCGTGGGTGTCCCGGCCCGGACGTACGACTGTTTGGGTGGGGCCCTGGAGAAGTTGGCCTGTGAGCCCATAGAGTTTAGGCATTTTCCTGAGAGGACTGGCCGTCCGTTCGGCCCAATTCGGCCCACACATGCGGGAGTTGGTCTTCCATCCTAAGCCGTCCATGCAACATACTCTTTTCCTCCTCTCTTTTCTGGAGATCACTCTGCTCCTTCTCAATCGCCGATGTACACCATGCGAGGGTCCACATGGCCATGTGCGAGCCGAGCCCGGGCAAGTGCCTACCTTAGCTCACACAGAGTTGGGTCCGCCGTACACATCGATAATATCTACCCAGAAAATTAACTCGCAGCTCATTAAATTGTAGCCATCCATCTCCATCCAATTAATCACGACACCACGGTTCCATTTTCTAGAAAGTGCACGGCAAAGAATGTGTTGTTCGTACTTCACCACATGGCCCTGAAGATATTTCTGTTTACGCGGGCCAATTAATTGAGAAAGGTTCTATGATACTTCGATGGAATACTTTGAAATATAAGCGTCGAATGAAAAACTGTCCCTCTAGCTTGGGCAGCTGTCCGGACTTAATGGCGACATGATGCCGTATCTCTAACGAAGTTTTATAGAAATATGGCGTTTTACCCACATAAAATAATACTTTGTTCAATTTTTGAAAATGCGCTAGCTTCACCACTACCTGTAAGCTAGAAGCGTACATATTTTTAAAATTTACTTTTATAGAAAATTGTTTAATAATATATATATTATGTGATATAAGATTAATATCGTTAAAAAGTGCTTTTTAAATAGGACCAACGACGAATTTTAATCGCATGCACATCGTGTTGATTCTTTGAATTAGTCACAACCCTTAAAGAGATTTCTAGGTTCAGAAACATCGGGAGTACCTTCATATTGCCTGTCTGGCATTATGAGAGATTCAGGTACGTTGAATAGATATTGGGCAGGGGCGATCATGTTGTATGTCTTTCGGACGATGCTACTCTATTACGCCATCACGGCCACGCTGTCGGCCTACCCCACCACGTCTCGTCACAATCCCATCTCACTGACATCCATGCCCAGCAATCGCATCACAACTAAATAGCCGCGCATGGCCCGATGCTGCCCTGCCCCGCACCAATCTCCACGCCACGCGCGATAACCCACATGTCTATCTACACTGACATGAGTGTCCCACCAAAGCTAACCCCACATGCCATTGAGTAGAACTTTTTACCACGTACGTCGCACACAAGACTCAGGAAGAGAACAGCGCCGCCCACTGACACGAGCGGCCCACAGAGGTGGGCCCGAGCTCTGACGACATCGCATGCTACGAGGCAAAGGGGAGTGTGGCAGTTGTTGGTAAGGCTGGACACGAGCCGAGCCAAGCCGGCTCGCGGCTGGGCTCGCCTAGGCTCGCAGAATTACGAGCTGAGCCTGGCTCGGCTCGGGCTTGGGCCAGGCTCGAGCCGGCTCAGTCCGGCTCACGAGCCAGCCTCCGCCTGGCATCAACTCAGCCTGCATGTCTAGCCTTACCGAGCCGCAACTGCCAAACAGCATCGGCGCCTCGCGATCTCTCTCTTCCCCATGGCCTCGCCGACGCCATTAGGGCTTCGTGCGCCGCAACTGCCCAGCGCGCCATTGAGCCCCCGCACGCCGCCGTTCTCCCACGCGCAGGCACTCCCCGCGGCCATTGCTCCCCCGCACGTAGGCGCTCCCTCGCGGCCGTCGCTCCCCTGCTCGTCCCCCGGCTGCACTGAAGGGGTATGGTAAGTCTGCTTTACCTTACCATAAAGCACGGACTATTAAAACAATATGGCTTTTGGTCTTCTGTTGCATATGATTCTCGGAACTTGAGGTGTTTATGATTCTCGGAACTTGAAGTAACTCCTGCTCGTGAGCCACTAATATTTTATTCTTGATGCAGTGCCCCATCTAGAGGAGGCCAGTACTAGTAGGTGAGGCTTTTCAGAACAGCAAGGCATGAATTAAGTTATATGAGTTAGTAATATAAATTGTGATCAATCTTTATAGTATTCGAGGACAAGCTTTTTTGTTTTGTTGCTATCTACAATGTAAACCTTGTTGATCCATCTACTTAATTAATTAGTCATAAGCAAGCCACGCATATACCAGTAGCTAGTGTCCCTTTGTATCATTTGCAAGTTGGTTCCTTAGTAAATTTGATTTCTTACATGTATCTATACTAGTACTATACATGACACGTTCAGTTGATTCCAAGTATAAATGTGGCCTTTGCTATCTGCCAATAACAAGCACATGTCAAATACTATAGCTAGGTGAGATAAGGTATAAGAATTCATGTGTTGATTCCCTTGTTCATGCATATCTCTGCAATAAGATATAAGAATTTATGTGTGAGCACTGAACAGGTCAAAGGGCTCACCAAAGAGGACACCGCCACTCCTCACTCCTCACTGTCCTCAGCCCCCATCATGGACCAGGACCAGCATCTCAGCAAGGGGTCACAGGCACTCGAGCGTGGAGGCACTACTGGCGGCCGCACTGCACGCGCCATGAATGTCGGTGCAACGCGGCTACCTAGGCCCGGCGTGGTCGCTGCCCCTTCTAAGGCTTCATCTTTTGAGATACCGGCGTCTTCTCCAACACGCATGGTATAGTAATTTTTTTTGCTTTCTTTGTATGTGATTCACCTTGCTCATGTGAGTAATTGTTATATGTGTGGTATTGCTCATGTGCATAATTGTTCTAATTGCTTTCTTTAATATTCAGCCGATGCAGTATGAAGATGATGAATCAAATTCCTATGATAGGAACAACAACATGTCCAAGGAAGACATTGGCGTGGGAGGTGATCCAGAGGTAGAGGGACCATATATTGATGTTTCTGATGATGGAAATTCCGGAGATGCTAATTTTTCGGTACCGGCAAGAGGAAGAAAACGACAAAGGGGGGTGAAGGTTGGGCCGAAGGTTACTATTCAGGTTCAATCGAGCAGTAAGCAGACTTCAGATGTTTGGAACTATTTTGAGAAGGTCCCATTGCCATCCACGACGGAGAAAGGTGTGATGATACTGAAGGCCTGGTGTTTGTTCTGCAAGAAATTATACTCTTACACACAAGGAGGTTGTACTTCTCATCTTGGGAGGCACAAGAGGGCATGTGGAGCATACAAGAACATGATGGCAAAGAAGGAGAATCAAGCTCTTCTCAATTTTGCTCCATCAAGTGCAGGTGATTCTGGGATTCCTGTTGTGCATTCGTCTAGTGAGTATAGTCATGAACAAACTTAAAAATTACTTGCTAAGATGATCATAGTTCATGAGTATCCATTTAGGATGGTAGAGCATACATGGTTCAACATTTTGATGAAGTACTTAAATCCTTCTTATCAGTTTATTGGTAGAAAAACTATAAGAAGTGAATGTCTAAAGATTTTCGAATCTGAGAGAGAAATACTTATGAAGAGTCTAAAAGGTGTAGACAGCATATCTTTAACCACTGATCTATGGACATCCAACCAAACACTTTCCTATATGTGTTTAGTTGCATATTATGTTGATAAAGATTGGAATATGCAATGCCGCGTGCTGAATTTTATTGAGTTAGACCCTCCACATACTGGTCATATGATATCTCAAGCTATATTTGATTGTGTGGCTGCATGGAAGATAGAGGACAAGATCATATCAATTACTCTAGATAATGCATCCAACAATGATGTAGCTATCCGGGTTTTGAAGGCCAAGTTTGCTGCTAGAGGCTCACGTTGTTTCATTGCAAAATATTTTTATGTTCGTTGTTGTGCTCATATTATTAATTTGGTAGTGAATGATGGGATAGCAAACATATCACATTTGATAACCAATGTCAGAGAATCTGTGAAGTACATAAAGAAGTCTCTATCTCGCTTGCACAAGTTTGTTGAAATTTGCAGATCTCTTGCATTGACCATTGGAGAATAACTGAAACTTGATGTATCCACAAGGTGGAATTCCACATATTATATGTTAAAAACATGTATTGCCTACAAGAAAGCATTAGTATCATCTGCTGATTCAGATGCAAACTATAGATGGGAACCCACATGGGAGGAATGGGCAATGTTTGGAACTATTCAACCAATACTTGCATCTTTGGTAGAAATCACTACTGCATTTTCAGCTTCCACATATCCCACTTCAAATATCTTTTATCCTCACATTATCAATGTCAAAATTGCATTAAGAGCTGCTTGTGCTTCTAGTAATGAACATTTGAAAACTATGGGCACTGGAATGATGGAAAAATTCAACAAGTATTGGGAGGAAAAGAATAATGTCATGGTGATTACAACTATTCTTGACTCAAGGTACAAGCTTAAATATATTGAGTGGGGTTTGAAGAAGATTTATGAACCACAGAAGGCTATGGTTGAGTATGAGGATGTCAAGAATGAATTAGAGAAGCTATATGAGAAGTACGAGATGGATCATAGGCATGACAAGACGGCTTTAAAAAAATCTGGTGCATCATCATCTTCCACTGTGGATACAAGTAGCTCTTTACCCTCTAGCTCAAGCGAGTTTCAGTCCTTCTTGTTTTCATCTTCTATGGAGCCATCAAAAAGTGAGCTTCTCATATATCTAGATGAGAAGAATGAAACCTTGGCAAACAAAGGTTTTAATTTGTTTGAGTGGTGGAAGTTGAATGCACATAGATACCCAATAGTGTCAAAGATGGCAAAGAACTTCTTGACTATACCAGTCACTTCTGTGTCTTCAAAGTCCACTTTTAGCACGGGGGGTAGGGTTCTAGATGACTATCAGAGTTCTCTACGGCCTGCTATGGTAGAGACATTGGTGTGTGCTTCTAGCTGGATTAAAGGTGCACATAATGACAAGAAAGCTGTTATGTCAGTGGTATGTTCATTACCAATATTATAACTTATTTTATATTATGATTGTTATATTTTATCTATATCATGCATAACCCGATTAATATTAATTTATTTAGGAAGAAGATGATGAGGATGATGTCGAGCTAATTCCATTTCCAAAAAGCATGGTGGAGAGCAACTAGTAGGTGCTATAATGCTAGTACTACGAAGTTCATATATGGAATATCTAAAATACAAAATGCATATAATTGATGTCTCGTTCTTTCATTTGACATGTAGGATGAATTTGTTCCATATCATCGATTTGGATTTTGCAAGAATGGAGAATGAAGGATAAGAGTAGAGTTTGGTATTGACTAGTATATGTCGCATGACATGATGTCACTTTGTGTTTTTGAATGTTGAATTATTCACATTGAGAGTTTGAGACTTTATATTTGATAACTTATTGGACATGGACTTGGTGCATGTTTGAATGTTATTGTTCACAACTTGATATTTATTTACGGATTGATTGCATCACTTTTTATGTTATATGTGTTTGTGAATTATATAATTGTTTAATATATGTATGTAGATTGTCAGTTTTTTAGTAAAAGTCATGTTAAATTTTTTTTATGCAACGAGCTCAAACGAGCCTACGAGCGGCTCGCGAGCTTTTTGGCTCGGCTCGCCGAGCTTTACGAGCTGAGTAGGAGGCTCAAGCTCGGCTCGTTGCGTCTCCAAGCCAAGTCTCGCCGGGTCCGAGCCGAGTTGCGAGCCTCGAACTTTCTGTCCGGCCTTAGTTGTTGGGACGCGAGGGAGTGGGGCGAGCCTGCAGTCTCACTGGCAAGTGGGGCCATCGAAACCGCCTCTCCAAATAAAACCCACGCGCGGCGCCTCTCGCGCCTGCGCACCACGCCATCCCTCGCCAAGAAAGGCTTCGAGTTAACCAACTCCCCATATCGCCATGATGGAAGCCGGCGGCCATGGAGGCGCGGCGGCGGGGATCGACGACGCGGACGCGGCCTTCTTCTCCCGCAGCCGGCACCGCTGCTGCTGCTTCTCTGCACCCTGGCAGTCGTCGTCCTCGTACGCGCGCCGCCCGGCGGGCGCGAGGGGGACGGACGAGGAGTGGTGGCACGGCGTTGGTGAAGGAGGGGTAGGAGGGGAGAGGCGGAGGTGGTGGCGGCGCGGGGTGGACGCGCTGATGAAGGTGCGGGAGTGGTCGGAGCTGGTGGCCGGCCCGCGGTGGAAGACCTTCATCCGGCGGTTCCGCCGCGGCCCCCGCCACGGAGCTGGCGGCGGCAACGGCAGCGGCGGCCGGAAGCTCAACTACGACGCGCTCAGCTACGCGCTCAACTTCGACGAGGGCCACGGCGGCAGCCCGGAGGGCGACCACACGGGGTACCCGTACCGCGACTTCTCCACGCGCTTCGCCGCGCCGTCGGGCTCCGCCAGGTCCTCCATGGACCTCGGTGGCCGCGACGCGCCTTCGCTGTTCCACTACCCGCCCCCGCAGCAGCCTCACCCTCACCCTGTCGCCACCGCCGCCGCCCTGCGGGGCTGACGCCGGCGGCGCCGGCGGCCCCACCGATTTTTCTGTTATAGTGGGGGCGGCGGGCGGAGGCGATAAGGCATGACGTCCTTTTCTTCCAGTTGGGTGGTGGTGGTGGATGCTGTCCATAGGCTGGTGTTGCATCTTCAATTCAATTCTTTTCTTTTTCTTGGCCTTGTTTTGGTTGTATTGTAGTATAAAACAAAATAGTCACAGAATTCGGTGTTATGGTGATCGATTTGTCGGAATAATCGCATGATTTTTTCAAGAGCCATACTTCTATGCTCTCATAAAATGTATAGGAACACGATGTTTTTTGAGCCACTGGCAAGGAGCCCGTGTATTGCTTTGGAAACAATGCTATATGTTTATGAATGGAGACGCTACCTGGTGTATAGAATGGATTGTTTTGCAAAATAAAATTTAGTGGGTGATGGATAATCCGGCTTAATCTCAGCATTTAGTGGTACACAGAACACCATCGTTACAGATTATTTTTTTCTTCATACGAGTAAGGATTACAGTCGGTCTTGTTTCAATCAATGATATTACAAAGATACGTATGATAAGAACTTGGCACTGTGCATCGGATGCACGCAGAATCCGGGTTTTAATTGGAGGCTACAGTTGCGGTGTCCGTCCGTCGGTGTCAATTGCCTGTCGATTTGGTTGTCCATGATGGAAAATATCCTGTGAGGTTAGAATTTGACGTTGCCGACACGGTTCGTGCAATCACGCCTGTATGATTGCATCGTTCCAGCATCACAAGAATCCTAGAGTATGCGGCACCTGCTGCTGAGAAGATTTTATTTTTGGATGCGAGATTGGGATCTGGACCGTGACCTGTCGTTGATGAGTGCAAGTTCCCCGGCTTGTTCGGAAGTTGGGTTTGTGTGCTGTGTCTGGTCCAAAACGAACTGACAGGCCTGGGACTTCTTTAGTTGAATTTTTTAAGTTGAATAGATCACTTTTCGTGCTTACTTTGCATGATTAATGCAGTCACGACATGTTTGGAGTTTCGACACGTACTCGAATCCTGGGACTAAACCACCCAGAATAATACGATAGCGTCTATTTCTCGCTCAATCCAGAGTACGTTATGTTTTAATTAAGAAATTTTATACTTTAGAATTGTGTATGACCATAGGTTTAGAAATATTTATAGATCTAACGTTGTATAAGAAAGATTATGTAATTATAGACTCGATAATATATAACTCGATTGATTAAAAAATAATAATTGAAATAACAAATATGTAATAAATAACATATCACCCGACCAATGCACCCTGAACATGACTTTTCGACGATGCAACTTGCTCCATTTATTAGAACTACACGACAGATTTGGCATTTTGGGATGTGTTACTAACATCCTTACTTTACTGTTTACAAACGTATATGGAACGGTACAAATAGCAGGGTATGCATTGCACTGTCTGAAGATCACGAGGATTACAGGCGTAGCTCAACGAATGACAGACGATTCAGGCAACTACGGATCTGAAGAATCGAACTATAGCAGAAATGTCATATTCCCACTCTTGATGTTAACATCCGGACATTCTAGAACCCGCTGGGTTTACAGCCAAAATTTGACAAACCAATCAATGTTTGGCAATGTAAAAACTTGCCAAAACTTAGCAACTTTCTTAGACTATCTCAAAGATTTGCAAGATGATTTGATAATAATCCATCTGGTAGCGAATTTTGTTGACTTGTCCAAACATTAGGCAGCTAAATTTTAGCTCCAAACCAATCATGTTCCTAGCCCCATTGCTTCATTTCCCGGAGCATCCGAAATGGGGATAATGCTGGAATGTTTTGAGTACACGCACAACACCCTAGTCACTAAAATTTATCTATCACTTTAAGTGGAACAGGTCTAGATAAGTGACAACCACCGCAACATTTTGCTAAGACCCTGTATGGGTTTACAGGGACAGTAAGAATTTAGGCATAGATATTTCAATTAATTCTTGTGTTGCAAGAAAAAAAAACCTCTACACGTAAAGATATACTTTCAGAGTGTCAATTGATACTTACCAGTTATTCCTCCAACTGGGCATTCTTGAAAAGATTCTTCTGTGCCACGTATCCTCTCTTCGATGCCATCTCATCCTTTCTTTTCCTAGCTTCCTTCTATGCTGAAAGAAGCTTCTTTGGAGAGCGTAGAAGTGGCTTTAACACAAGCCCTTGACATTGACTAGAGGACTGGGTGGTGGATTAGCCTCAGAAGGTGGTTCTTCAAGGCTCAAACTGAACCGATTGGCCCATACCTTTTCGAATGATTCAATCTTTTTTATTTTCACACTCTATCTAGACCCCGGTAAGCCATCTTGTACGGTAAGAGCTTTGTTCTTAGTAATCCCAAAAATCCAGGCACCATATTATTGTAACAAAATTAAGGCACCGTACCGGTGTTGTTTGAATAATTTGCTGAATCGCTCAACCTGAACCATCCAATCAGAAGTTACCTAACTAGACACGATTTGTGGATGGATGTTGCAACCAAATTTTCAGCTACCAAAAGTTGTTAACTGATTGTATACGAGCCAAAAGCCTATGTTGTCCAATGTAATTACTATTTGAATCATCACGACACTGTCACAGTGCCATCTAAAGTAGATGTTGACTTTCTGACAGCACTGAGAGATAAAAGCAAATGAGACCCAAAAAAAAAGACAGAACACGTATGATGATCCTGACACGAATATTCAATAACAAACCTCCAACCTTTCTTCTTGTCCGTTTCAATCATGCATGGAACTGGCCTTTACACATGAGCATCTGCATATGCCAAAAACAATGACTTGCTGAAACTAGTATCCACCATTTTTCACATAGAGAACAGCAATTTGTATCGACCTGTCTTGTCTGATCTTCACTTGTAGGACCTGAAGCTTGTCAGTCCTGACTCCTGAGACTTGGACACTGCTTCAGTGAAAAGAATCTTTCGGGCTTGTCCTGAATCTGGGAATGGAGATCTGAAGAACCAACCTCAAAGCAGCTGTTTCAGATGTCAGAACAAACAACTGCTATTCCAGATCTGGTTATTAACAATTAGTGTACTAGATTAGCATTAGTTAATCACTGAAATAGCTGCGTATTTGGTACGGCAAGAAATATCAGAATGTATGGATTCATATCTCAGATCTCAATGCAAAATGCTGGATAGTTTGCATATCCTACCTGTTCAATTAATGGAGGCATGAGAGGCTGGCACTTCTTATTGTTTTCCGATTAAAAATAACACAAAGATGAAGCACATAGGAATATGCATTTTGGCTCCTAAGATCCACATGATATGACACTGAATTCCACTTCACTAAGCACCTTTCCATTTCTTTTCTCTCTTATCAGGATACTGTATCATGTCAACTCTCTGACCCACTTAGTGGATTACTAACAACCACAAGGTGCAATAAGCTAAAGGAGGATAATACTCAGTTGGATATAAATTCTTACAGGAATGATGCCATTAAGCACAAAGAATGCCAGCAGAGACCAAACGGTCCACTTGGACAAAGATGGAGCAGGATATAAATTCTTATAGGAATGATGCCATTAAGCACAAAGAATGCCAACAGAGACCAAATGGTCCACTTGGACAAAGATGGAGCACCAAAGCAAAAGGTGTTAACACCTGATGAACTCAATCCAACAAAACTATCAATGAGAGGAAAACAAAAATTAAAGTGACCGGGAAGCACTGACAATGTATTGAAATTAAGGAAAATAAAACGTTACCTCACAAAACTATGAATAAGGAACAAAGAAATTAAAGTGTCTGCATTTAACCGGTAAGAACACATACAGGTGGCATCAGTAAATATATTCAAATTTATGAAAATTAAATGTAGTTTATTAAGCTTACATGTCTATACGCTGAACATTAAGGGCTTCTGGCAGCCCAGGAATGAAGGAAAACACAATGAATTGCTTTCTCCTGTTCCAACCTTTTTGCTTTCTATCATGATAAAGAAAACTATCTTCCCTTCTGTGAGAGTAAAGAGATTCTTGAAAGAGGGAATGTAAAATCCAAAAGGTGGTTATCAAAGCAAAGGACGTCGAGAAAAGCAGCAGATGACTGACAAACTAAAGGCAAAAGAAATATGCTTAGTTTGAATTTAAATAATTTAAAGTCACTGCTACAAGAATGCAGGCTAAATCATGAGAAATTCATGTAGATTTCAATCACTGTACACATCAGATGAACAAATGGGGGAAATACCAGGAACCTATCAGTCTATCACCCATTGGAATGAACTCAGATTTTAGGCAGTAATCTACCATGAACCTCAATTTACAAAGCTAAAATAAGACATAAGCATATATTGTTCTGCTTGTGAGTTATATAATGCACTCTTGAATACTCAATATACCATTTAAGAATCAGGACTATCAAGTGTACATCAGCAAGTTCACTGAAGCGCCCATGGACTGAAAAAAGTAGAAAATACAGAAGAAAAACATGTGCAGCCTCTGAAACTTGGTTGACTATAAGTAGCTGTAGCTCATTACAAAAAGAACTGGTTAGATACAGGAATTTAGACATATGTTCCTGTAGGTGCTTGCAAATTTCAGCCAAGTGTGATTACCAGGGGAGGAAAGTTGGGGAGGGGGAGCGGTACCAGTTGCTCATATTAGTGTTTGGGTTTCCTCTGCCATATGGACAAAAGTTTATGAATCTTAAAGGAATTAGGAGAAGGGAAAACTTGTACTTGCAATAATTATCAGAATATCAGATTATGACTCGCATCAAAAATAGATATTAAGAGTTTAGAACCCGTCCCAACTCCCATCAAGACTGTCCCAAACCCAAACAATAATCTTGACCTTCTTCCTAACTTATAGTGGCCGCCTACTCCCTCCTCAATTGTTTATAAGCTCTCAATACATTCACACTAGTTGTTGGTTCGGTTTGGGCCTAAGCATCATCTCTAAACAAAAAAATTGCCCATGCTATCCTCCTATAGGATAAGGGATAGTTTTAATCTCCACAATTAGTATGCTCTAAAATTCATAGGTGTAGTACTGAAGCAAAACCATAACAATATTTGTCTTCTAATCTGGTGCTGTTAAATAATGTTAAGACTCAAGAAGTTAGAGATTAATGCATACTCCACTTTGATCAATCACATAACGGAAGTTTCAGGAATATGACAGTAACATCAAACCAATACAAGAACACAAGCAAAGCAGCAAGCACCAGAAATCACATGATCTAAGCTAACACAACTCAGGGCAATACACTAGGATGGCATGACTACCAAAAAGTATCCCTCCATGAGATTAATCAATTCCAATCAAAATCGGCACATGAAAATTAGACTAGAATGGTTATAGGTAAGAAATTAAGTGAGCAACACTAACAAGACGAAATATTAACTACTATCACAGTACATAGTCACATGTTTGATTTATCCCCGTTGCCACCTCTCTTCATCCATGGAAGGCTTCCTGCTTCTGAACAATCATCTGAACCAGCAGGTAGCTTGCCCTTCAGATTAGACCACTGCCAAATCTTTGACATGGAGAAGCTTTCCCCTTTGTTCCGCGCGCAAATTTTATTTCCCTCCATAATCTCGGCATTGACAGAACTTATCCCAGCAGGCCTTCCTCTCATCGCACCACCAATGCCATTTCTAGTTCGGCCTGGCTGGAGTGCCACCTGGAGCTCAGAAGTGCCAAGAACATACTGGTATGTGCCCATAGAGAAGCATTTCCTTGCATCCAAGCTGCTGCTGCTACTCTCCCCTTCCTCCCTCCTCAGCACAGCAGAATTGGCATTGCCGCCTTCAACCGCGCCCTGGGTCCCGACATTCTTGAACTTCCCGAGCCTCACTGGGAAGACCCTTTTCTCGGCCACCGGCGTCTGCACCCCATCCAAAGCCTTCTGCCCAGGCAATCCGAACCCATCCTCGCAGCATTCCGACAACCGCCCTTCCTCCAACCTCTCCTCGAAGTCGAACATAGGGTTATTCTCTGCTGTGAGTCCCGGGTCGAAGAGCACCCCGCGGCAGAGCGGGCATGTCGAGTTGGACAGCAGCCACGTATCGATGCAATGCAGGTGGAACGCGTGCCCGCACAGCGGCAGCAGCCGGAGCCTGTCCTCGGCGTCGAACTCGCACAGGCACACCGCACAGTCGAACGGCTCCTTGTCACTGCCGCCACCGCCCACGACAATCTCCCGGTAGGAGAACACGGGTAGCGCATCGATGAACGCCTGGTCCAGTCCAGCGTCGTGCAGGTGGAACAGCTGCTGCAGCTGGCGCTGTAGCGCGGCGTCCGCCTCCCCGGTCCCCTGCGCCCCCGCCGCCCCTGAACCCCCTCCTCGGCGGCGGTGCTGCTTCTTCATGAGCAGCCGCACCAGGAGGTGGAGCAGGCCGGAGATGAAGAACACCACCGCGAGAATCACGATGATGAAGAGCACCGCAGGGCTAATCTTGCCGCCGCCACCTCCCCCGCTCGTCGCCTGCACCTGCGGCACCGGCAGCGGCGGCGCCGGCGGCGGCTGAACCGGGTAAGCGCCATACGAGAGCGAGTCCCTGGCGACGAAGCCGCCATGGAGGCGGCGCGAGGACAGAGACGTAGCTGCCGCCGCCGCCGCGGCGAAGGATCCGGACGAGGACGAGACCACTTCAGCCATGTCTCCTACAAGCTCGGGCCAGAAGACCACCACATCTCATCTGATCCGATAGGCTACCCCTAGCCAGAGATGCGATCTTCGCAGGAAACCAACACCAATCCCGGCCAAAAATAACTCAAAGAAATCGCACCTAGGAGCCGCGGACGGGCGGGTTGGTGGCTCTGATGCAGCCGGGGAGGATGCGTCCAGAGCGCTAGCGGCCGGGGCGAGCAGGCAGGCAGGGGCAGTCACGGAGGGGAGGGGAGGCGAGGAATTGTGGGGATCGATCGATCGGTTGCTGATGCGAGCCGGGTGGGAGGGGAGTGGAGGAGGAGAGTGCCGTGGTGGGAGCGCACGAGCTGGGAGAAAAGCGAAAGCGACGGCGGTGGTGAGTGGTGTGCCGTCTCGGGCTTGGCTCGGTGGGGGGTGTTTTTTCGGTGGTGGTGGTGGTGGTGCGGCGCGTGTGCGAGTTCGCTTTCGGCCGCGACGCTCGCTGGATGGAGGTCGCGGTCGCGAGGCGTCGGGGTGCCTGCCGGGTGCCGAGGGCAGAGCGGAGCGACGCGCTGGGCGGCTGGGCGGGCCCGTGACCGGCCGGGCAGTGCAAGCAGGTGGGTCGTGAGGGCAGTTTGGCCTGTCTAGCGTTTCAAATGGCTGTACAAGCAGGTGGCCTGCTGCTGGTCACCGCTCCTACCTAGCCTCATGTGACACCCCGCCGGGCCCTGGCTGGGTGTAAGGTTGGCATGGTTTGAAGAAAGTTGTTTTCTGTTTGGTGTAGTACATGCTAATTGACATAGGGCTAGTTTGGAGGTACCATTGGCACGTCCGGTTATTCGAGTGGCAGCCTTTGGGGTTCATTGCTTTGTTATACTCTTCCTAACCTTTCAATGTGCTCCCTCGATGCAAAGACTCGGGGTAGGAAAACCATAAGAATAAAAAAATCATAAAAATTAATGTCATATTTTCTGGATTTTTATAAGAATTAAAACAACAAAATTATATAATATAGCTGTTTGTATGCTCTAAGGGATTTTGTAGGCACATATTTCTTAATTAGAGAGATAAGAGAAGAGATGAAGACACATGTTGCATTGGATTTATCAAAGGAATGAAAAATGATATTTAAGTAGATGTTTAGAATCCTCTAAAAAGTGAACGAAAGGAATAGGAATTCTCAAATCCAATCCTACAATCCAAATGGCTTCACATAAAAGTTTCATGCAGGATTTAATTCCTATAAAAATCCTACAAAAATCATTTGTTCCAAACAAGCCTAAGTAGTTTTAGACTATCTGAAAGAATTATTAATATTGACCAAAAAAATTAATAATATTAAATTCATCGTGATATATAATTTTTTAATATCTAATTATTTTTATTTGAAACAACGTATTTTTAAAGAAATTAATGATCAAAATATCATTTTGGAGACCATGTCAATGTCTAGAACTACTTACATTAATTTGTCATCAGAGGGAGTACATGGTAGGTGGTTTATGTTAGAAATATTGGGCCAAAAGCTCATATTAATAATAATTCCTAGATAAATCCCAAAGACTCATTAATTGCAACACATGTGTAAAATCTTTAGCCTCATATTGCTAATGGAGGTGGAAGAACACTAACATATAAGGTGGAATGTATTATGCGTTTTTTAGCATGGGAAAAGGGAAAAACAACGCGCATGCTCACTCGCTCGCTCGCCACATGTGTCCATGTCCGTGGCTAACCTGGGCTTGGGCCGACTAAGAAGTACAATGTTTTACCAGTTAGGATGGAAGAGTAACTACCTATCATTAACAAGTAACGGACGCGTTATGGTAGGTTAGTGGAGTAACGTATGACAACAGATTAATTCGGACGTTACGGTGGCACTTAATGGAGGGATATTACCCTAACGTCCAAATTAACACTAGCGGCAGTCCCTTCGTGTCCCCGCCAAGAGGCTATATAAGGAGGAGCAGGGCAAAGGAGTTCCACATCACAGAGAAAAAACCATCTACTCTTGCTCGGTAGTGTAAGGTCTTCTCATGCCGTTCCTTTTGCTGCATTGCTGTAAAGTTCTTGTTCCACTGTTCAGCGTGCACCGAATGTCAAAAGAGTAGACCTCCGAAACCTTCGCCCCTCTGAGACCGTGCACCAAGTGGGGATGAATATGTTTTTTGGGGAGCGTTCTCATGCGATTGCTCGTTGTGACTTCCACTCCTTTCATCTACTTCCATGACACTTGTTATGACCTCGTTGTTCGTCTATATCTACTACTTCCTTGACGCTGTCTTCATCCGCTTCATCACAGTGTCGCCAAATGAAAATGATCCATCCACTGTCAACGTCAACGCCTCTACTACCCCTATCGGTAGTGGTAAGTGAACTTGGCCATTGGGCTAAGGATTGCAAAAGCTGCAAAAAAAAGAAATGTTCAGCAGGGATAGATCTCCAAATCTTTCAATGTCACTATTAGCAATGCTCATACAGGGACATCCAGATATGGTAATTTATCTATTGTTCTTTCGGTTTGTCAGTCTACAGATCGATGAATTGATACGGGGGCTAATATATATGTGTGCAAATGTTTCATCGTTTTCTTTATATCAGGTCACTTAGGACTCTTCCGTCCTATTAGGAAATGGGTCGCATGCTTTTGTAGGACATCAATTTGTGAAATTTACGTGTTTTTTATCTCTCTAGAAATCCACGAGACATGTCACTTATCTTTTATATTTTCACAGTTCTGTATTTTTAGATTTCTGTGTTCTAAACAGACCCAATTAGACCCGATGGTCGATGGCTTGATCGTGGACAATGGGATTATTGAGGCACTACTAATTTGACAATATTAGTTCGGTTTGTGTTTAGACAGATGGATCATATCCTAAACGCACTTGAGTGTTTTAGTAGCTGGGTGGTGTCATCTAGACTAAAGCATTCATATACCACTTTTGGACTGTGCTTCAGAACTTTGCGATCGGTTTCATCAAATGTTTTTTTTTGTTGCGATTGTTTCATCGTCTATATTGGCGTTGCATTAAGTCGTATCCTATTCTCACGCGTAGAAAGGCTCGAGCATCTGACAAAAGTCACGAAACCCATATCTGTCAGCGCGGTGCATGTACGTCACGAGAACTGTTTGACCAAAACACGGTCAGTTGATTCACAGGCCAAAGTCGTTCTTTTTCTTTTCCAATTTACATATTTTATCAGAGATTAAATTACACCTTGAACAGGTTTTATGGTACGAGTTGCACTTTGCACCAAATTTTAGAAAACTGAGCACATAACAACAGTAGATTCGGAATATTTTTGCACTTTGGACCGGGTACAAGTTAAACCGACACTGTACAAGAGTTCACCGAGAGCCCAACTCCCAAATCTTGCATCCATAACCGCGTCGTGCCCTCCCCGCCGGTGACAACGAGCTCCAACCATGGCCTGGCAAGCCAAGACCGGTAACTCTTAGAGCAACTCTAGCAGATTCCCTAAAAAGAGAGTCTTTAAAACAGTTTTAGAGTGCTCTTTAAAATTTTTTAAAGACTTCAAAGCAAACCCCTAAAGTCAGATTCCATAAACTTCCATCTTTATAATTTTTTTTCCTCTTTCCCCTGCCCCCGACGCCCGTTCGCTCCCGATCCGCTCCCGCACGCCGGCCCTGCTCCCGATCCGCCGCACCGCCGCTCGCCGCCCCGCTCCACGGCGCCGCCCCGCTCGGCCCTCCGCCGCCCCGGCCCTCCGCCGCAACGCCGCTCGCCGCCCCGCGAGATTTCAGAGCCTCCCCGTGATTTCAGAGCCTCCGGGACGCCGCATCAGGTCGGGAGATGGGGTGGGCTGTGGCCGAGGTCGCCGTTGCTGCAGCGCAGGTGGCAGCCGCCGTGGTCCAGATCTAGGCCCTCGGAGCGCCGGCGCTGGACGTCGCCGTGGATGCACTGGACCTCCCCGTGTGGATGCGCCGGAGCTCGCCGTGGATGCGATGAGCCTCGTGGAGGGTGGAGCTGGCCTCGCGGCTCGAGTACCTGACCGTTCGGCGAAGATGCGGAAGCTAAGCGAGGCGCGCGGCAGTGGGAAGGGGGTGGGGACGATGGCGTTCGAGGTGGCGGCGCTCATGCCCGGCCCTCCGCTCCACGGTGCCGCCGCTCCGGCCCTCCGCCGCACCGCCGCTCGCCGCCCCGCTCCACGGCGCCGCCGCTCAGGCTCGAGGTGGTCAAGCGGTCCAGCGGCTCGGGGAGGAGGAGGAACGGCGGTCCAGCGGCTCGGGGAGGAGGAGGAACGGCTGTCCGGCGGCCGGAGGTGGTAGATGGCGGCGGTCCAGTGGCCGGAGGTGGCCGGGAATGGCAGCGGCGCCGCACCGGAGCAACGGGAAATGTCCCTGACGCCATATTTCTGATGGATACAGTGCACTCTAAAATCTCCCCCCTTTCCCTAAATATAAAGACTAGAGGCATGTTTTTACAGTGCACTTTAAAAATTTTAGGGATAGAGGGAAGTTTAGGGAATCTGTTAGAGTGGAATTTTGCCCTCTATTCTTTATAATAGCAGTTTTTTTAAAGACTAGAGGGATTTAGGGAATCTGTTAGAGTTGCTCTTAGCGTCCAGTTGGAGCGCGAGGGTGGATTGGTCGCATCTTGTACCGCATCCGACTGGACAGTGCTCTGCTATGGTGGCACCTGACGAGTAGGCCCAGACTGGTTAAACCGGCCCGGTTTAATTTATACTCCGGCTCCACTGGTGCAATCTGCTCAGTTCTCTAAATTTTGGTGCAAAGTACAAAACAGGCTACAAGACCTGATTTAAAGTGTAATTTACTATTTACTAGATGAGACGAAGCAGTGCAACGCCTGAAATTTGACTTCTCCATTCACCTGTTCTCGGAAAGCTCCAAACACATGACCGAGAAAGCCACAGTGGTCTTGCTTGAAAAAAGAGAACTACAGTAGTGTCAAATGAGCGCTGTAGCAGTTCCGTGTCGCAAAAAGTTGCGTCCTTTGGACCTGCCCAATGGGACACTCGGACACGGCCGGCCGAGCCCATCCAAGGCATGCCATGTGGTGGTGCTCGATGCCTTTGCGTTTGTCTCCGGGTAAGTTTGTGTGCAACAGTGCAAGGCGATACTGGGTCCTGCGGCACCGCCTGCCACCGCTGGGCGGCGTGCTGCATGCATGCACACCAACGTCGTCTGCTCACGGCAACGTAGCTGGCTGCTAAATGCTAATCTCTCGTGTGCTGTCACTTGTCATTGGGCGATATGCATGGTTGCCCTGCGCCTATCGCTCGTGCACAGGGAGATGCTCCCCCAGAATCGGCCTCTGGGCTTTGGGGCCGCTCTGCACGACACCGCTAGCCCCTGCTTTGCTACAGACACGGAGCTTCTATCTCCCGCTATAAGCGAGAGCTAGCGTGGCGCCGGAGACCCTCGCTACTGGGCCAGACGAAGAAAAAGCCCACCAACTTGGGCCCTTCCGCGAGGGCTGCCAGAGAGGCCCATGCAGGAAAAGACGCCTTTAGCCCACCAACTTCGGCCCCTCTTCTCTGGAGGCCAGACCTGCCCGCCCGCTAATTGTTTCCTTTTTATTATTTCGTTTTTTTGTAGTTTGCAATTGATATCGTATTCAACTCTTTGTTCTTTGACTTTTGGAACATGGAACAATCCCAAAGAACATTTCTCGTGAGATATTTTTGCAATACAAAGTTATATAGCTCATGAGAATTGATCTACAAAAAATGTTTCGGAAGGAAAACATTTTGCTTTAAAATATGTCCCCTAGATGAAAATTGTTATTGATGATGAATAGTATAGTATCCCGTATACGAGGAGGTAACCATATATGATTCCTGGACTTTCGGAACAAGAATACGGATCTGGTAAGGATTCCCAGGAGATAAGATTATCCCCCGTAAGGAGGAAGGATACCCCTTAAACTAGGAAGTCAATCCTGATGTTTAAGGAAGCCAGAGTCCTACTCGGGCATAAGTCCGTGTCCTGTACGACTCGGGGAGCCCCCTATAAAAGGATCAGCAATCCCATAGGGGAGGACAGGTCCTTCAACTCTGAGAAGATAGATGAGTCTTTTGGTTCTCACAAGCGATACAAGTCTTAGGAGCCTGAAGCCATCCAGAAGTCTTAGCGATTTCCACGAGAAGACCCGCCGCCTCGAAGGAGTCGAGCCCTGCGGAACTACTCGAAGTAGCCTTCGATTAGGTCTAGGATAGCCATTAACATACACATCCTTTGTAAGATACTCTTTGATCAATATTTACGAACATGACGTAGGGTTGTTATCTTGAGGGAGGTCTGAACCTGTATACAAAGGGCGTTTCTATCGGTGTTATAATCCGGCAATAATGAATGCAGGGCAGCGTACGCACAGCAGATCTAAATGGGTGCACACGGGAGACGAAGTTTAGACAGGTTCAGGCCCTCAAGAAGAGGTAATACCCTACGTCCTGTGTTCGATGGATGATATTGCTTGGATCCCGAGTGCCGCAAGCCTTCGAGAATAGATCTCGAGGTTGCTAGGGCGATAAGTATATGAGAGCTTATGAAAGCGTATGAAGCCTAGAGCTCGTGAGAAGATACCGATCGGGAGATCCCTACCTGGCCTTATATAGTCGATCAGGGTAGGGTTACAAGAGTCCAGATCGGTCTACAGATTGGTTTTCTAATTGGTTACAAGAGAATTCGGGATTGTCGGGTAAGTATTTATCCTTGTCTTGTATTCCAAGTTGATGAGGCTTCCCTGTGTAGAAGTCGAACTCCGAGTAGTCGGCCCGGCCCACCTTATGTCCAGAGGGCCGGTATTGTCCTTCTTGACGATACCCGGGTGCTATGTCATCGTCAGTAGCTCCCGAATCCTTCACAATCTGGCTACAACTTGTCGCTGTGACGTTCAAGCCGAATGCTTTTGCCTTCTTCTCGAGTGGCATCCGCCTGAGCGCGCCCTATTATGGTCTGCAGGAAGTTTGTGAGGGACTCATAGAACTCCTGTAGAGTTGAGATAGTAAGCCAAATAATATTCACCCGTAGGGCAGGAATATCATGACGGGGAGTTAATAACGGTTAAGTTCTGGTGGTATCCAGTCATTTCCAGTGGATGGAGACTGGTTGATAGCCCAGCTGGGGACATACCATGAATTCCGACCGAATTCCCAAGTGGCATCTGGTTTCCCGAGTGGTTCGTGTTCAGCTAGTGTCCCTCTGGGGGAATACCCTCGAAATTCACGTCAGAACCAGAAAACAGGCTATGGCGCTTCGGTCCCGAGTGGCGAAGCCTAATACCCGGACGTTCCACTGAATCTGGAAGTTCTGGATCCCAGAGATTCCAGGGTAAAATTCCCGGAACATCCGGGTGGAGAAATCGGTAGCTCCGAGTTGCTTAGCATCCAACTAGCAGCCCGCTGAAGGCGTGCCACAGCCGCCCTTCACTCGGGTGTATTCAATTGATTGCGTTCCCCTGAAGGCCAATCCTCGAAACCCTTCAAAACCATAACGTTCGGTTTCGAGTCATTCGGCAACCGACTAGTGACCCGTTAAAGGTACGTTACAGTCGCTCTTTATGTGGGATGCGTTCCAAACAACTATTTAATCCCGGAAGGCCGACCGTTGGAAACCCCTAGCCAAAACCGTGCTGAAAACAGTAATGCAAAGCCGTGGGGCGGTTAATTCATTCCACAACCCATCACGCCGCGTAACGGAAGCCAGAAAACCACGACGTGGGCGCGAAAAACGCCCGTAGAAGTTGGAGGGATGCCTTGTGCGCGCGGGAAATTCGTAGTCGTGGGAGTGGAAAAGTCGCGCCCCTCTGTTGTCCCACTTTATGAGACAGGGGAGGGGAAGACCGCTGACAACTTCACCCCTTTCACATTCACGCTTAGCCTTCTTGCGCCCTGCTTGCCTCTTTGCCTTCCTCACGCCCCACCGCCCTTGAGAGCACCGCCGCGAACCAAAGAACCCTAGATCCAATTCGCCGGCACTGGATGCACTCTCCCGTCTAGGCAGTAGATCTAGTCGAAGAAGAGGAGGACGCGCTGGTGTGGGCAATCCTTGAAGAAGAAAACTCCTCCACCAACCCAATGGCTCCTTGGGTGAAGTCCACGGCGACCAAGACCCGGAAGAACGCTCTGGTGACAGCGGGCGTGCTGCTGGCGAAGGAGCTGGTGGAATGGCGCGCCGCCGACGGGGAGGAATTCCCCACCCTGAATACTGGCGAGATCGTGGTCCACTTTGCCTTCTTCCACCAGGTGTTCTCGGTGCCGGTCCACCCCTTCCTCCGGGGGTTACTCTACTACTACGGATTGGAGCTTCATAATCTCAACCCCAACGGACTGCTTCACGTCTCCACCTTCATCACCTTGTGCGAGTGCTTCCTCGGAATCGAGCCGCACTTCGCACTGTTGAAGCAATTGTTCATCGTGAAGCCGCAGCCGAGCAAGAGCAGTCTGACCATGGTGGGAGGTGCCAGGTTCCAGCTGAGGCCCGGGGCAGTCAAGCTCTACTTGGAACTTCCCTTCCAGACCTCCAATAAGGGTTGGCACTCGGATTGGTTCTACATCTCCAATCCAGCGCCATCTCTTCCGGGCTTCAGGGGTCAACCTCCTGAGGTTCAGCCGAGCTGGACCGATCTGCCGTTGGATCGGGAGCAGCCCGGGGTCATGGTACTCATGGGGGCTCTCTTCGAGGCGCTCAAGGTCGGCGTCTCCGGAATCGTCGTCGTCTCCACCTTCATCCGTCACCGAGTCCAGCCGGTGAAACTAAGGGCGCATCCGATGTACGAATACATCGATGGCCAAGACGCGACTCGGGAATCAGCCGACGAGCTCTCGGAGGGCGAAGTGCGACGCCGGGTCAGAAAACTGATGGCCCAGGGGACTGACCTAGGCATCTCCAGGCGGCCGCCGCCCTTCAGTCGCGCTAACCCGCCGAGCCGGGTGAGTGAATATTCTCCCGACTTTGTTATCTTCAATTTGAGTTTTGGTCGAGTCTTTATTTGGATTGCGTTCGTACTCCCCAACCTTGCAGGATCTGTTTGGGTTCAGTTCCCCCGCTCCTCTTCTAGAGAAGGAGATATGGAACCAACCCCAGTATGCCGACATCCCCAGCAGTGGGCCATCGCTGCAGGAAATGGCTAGCGCATCCTCCTCCGGAGCCGGGCCATCAAAGGGAAAGATGCCCATCGTGGCGGCGCCGAGCGCTCCTCTGCCGAGTGTGCTGGCTCCGGATGAGGAGGAGGAGGAGGACGACGATGCCCCGCTCATCATGCCAAGGAGACGGAGGCCATCCACTGGGACCACCCCGGGGGACAGGGCGGCTCGCCCGCCCGTCCTGACTTGGTGGCGCCGGCCGCCGTCCCTGAAGGGGTTCCTCAGGCGGCCGGGGATGAAGTCCCTCCCAATAGGGGAGAGAAGACGACAGCTGATGCTGCCTTTAGGGGACAGAGCGACCCCGCGACCAGCGCGCCAAAACGGAAGAAGAGCGCTCACCTCCCCCGGTCTACCAAGTAAGTCACTAACTGGATGTCTCCTTCTCGCTTTTGATTGTAGGAGGTATTAATAGCTCGGATGCTTCGCAGTCCACATAAGCCGGTGGGTCTCTCGAAGAGCAAGCCGGGTGCCCAAGGATCTGGCCAAGGCGGGAGTGGGTCGGCGCCTGTGGCCCGACCCTCATCTCCTCCAACGGCCGCAGAGGCTCTTGCGCCGCCATCTTCCTCCGAGCCAGAGGGTACGTCGCCAGCTCCGCCGCCGGAAGACGCCACACCGGTTCCACCACCGGAGGATGCAATGCCGAGTCCACCGCCTCCGCTACCCGCTTCTAGGACGGCCAAGTCCGGCGTCGGAACGCGGAACCCTGCCGCAGCGGAGCCAACGGGTCCGAGTCCGGCCGGAGTGCCCCCACACGACCACCGAGGGAACCTGGTTCTGCCGCAAGAGGAGATAGAGGTGGAGCATGTGCCGCCTCCTCTGTCGGGGCTCCCGCTAGCCCTCCAGCCGCTTTGGGTTCGGGAGACGGACCCCTCCAGACCAGGCATTGTCCTGCGGGAGGTCGATGACGTCCGGGAAGCAGAGGAGTGGGAGCAGCTCCTAGACGCTACCATCGAGCTCGGAGAAAAGCTTCCGGTGTTGCTGAAGGGCATCCGGGAGAGCGCCAACTTGGTCAATGGCAGGATCAACCCGCTGGCACAGGTATGTGACTTTGTCATTATGTTTCTTTTTTGCCTTCGCTCGGCTACTTTGGTCGGGCGGGAGCTCCCTTCCTTTCTTTAGGTTCCTGTCTGGGGGCACGAACAGTGCACCCAGAGGGTGTAGCCCCCGAGCCTCCGCTTGGTTCAAGGAACCGAGTGGAGGATCTATATGATTTTGCAGGTTTTCACTCTGGGGGCACGATCAGTGCACCCAGAGGGTGCAGCCCCCGAGCCTCTGCTCGGTTCGGGGAACCGAGTAGAGGGTTTTGATAATTTTTTCGGGTAGCTAATCTTTGCTGTTGTCTTTTGCAGAGCTTGACCAGGTGATCGGTGGAGAAGACCGAATTCCTCCAAGAACGTCTCCCCGCCTTCGAGCGACTCGGCCAGCGAAAGGTCGAGTTGGACAATTTGAGGGGGAACCTCCACTTGGCGCAGGAGCAAGTGCGCGTGCGAGAAGCTGAAGTGGAATCCCTGAAGAGAGGCGTCTCCCAGGAAGCTGCTCGGGCTCAAGGTAACGACCCCACGCTTCTTTAGCTTGCCGTGTCTTTGTTGCTGTTGATTTTCTGATGTCCTCTGTAGCCGCTAAAGATGAGTCTGTCAAGCTCAGGGAGGAGCTTGAGGCGGTGAAGGGCTCGCCTGGGGCGGCTTGCCCTTGTTGAGGAGAAGGCCTCCAAACTTGAGGAGGAAATCGACGTGGAGAAGGTGCGCGTCGGGGAGCTCGAGAGGGAGACGGCCGTCCTCGACGGCAGCCTAAGGTGAGCTCTGGAGGCCGTTGAAGCGGCGAACAAGAGAGCTGCGGATTCCATCGCTGGTGAGTGTCCGACTCGGATCTGCTCACCCGGGACATGTCGGGTACTCTGCTAATGCTTCTGTTCCAAATCCGTAGGGTTCGAAGCACACATTAGGAAGATCACCGAGACAGCGGAATCCTTGCAGGTGGCCGGTCAACTGACCTGCACCGCCCTATGGTAGGACGACTCAGTGCCGGACCGTGCAGACGCGGTTGCGGAACGCCTTCGATGGGCACCGGACCAATTCAAGGAGCTGAGGCGTGAGCACTACCGAGCCGAGGTAGAGTTTGTGCTCCTCGTGGTGAAGTCCCATTACCCGGCGATTGATATGAAGGAGATCCAGGATGGGCTTGCCGCCGATGTCCCCCGACAACGAAGTCCTGTCGCTGATCGAGGAAATCCTTCCCGTCGCGGAGAACCTAGCCAACCGAGCCTATGAATAGAAGTAGGAGCATGTAAAGAACTTTGCTTGGACTGAATGTTAGACGCTCGGGAAACCCGAGTGCAATTTTATTTACACTTCTTTAGGTGAGCTTGTTTCGAAGCTTGTGTGTCTCGTTTTCCTTAATAATTCGTTCCTATGTAAATTTAGCTTTTTGTGTGTGCCTTGCCGACCCGTCGTAGCCCCTTTTGCGTAGGAGTAGCCGTGGGCTGTGTCCGTGTAGCGCAAGGTTGTGGCGTAGACCGGCGGTCAAAGGCAGAGGGTTGACGCCAAGCTTGTTTACACAGTACTAAAACAGTTTGTGGAAAAAGAGAGATACCCGAGTGCGTAGATGCGCACCCAGAGGGTGTAACTGCCGAGTGTCTGCTATGTGTGCATAGTGGGCCAATCGGGAACTCCAGGTATTGTTTCAAGTGGAGTGAAAAAATATTTATTCATATGTCCAAAAAAATCAAAGTATGAAATGTTAAGCATAGAAATGACATAGCTGTTCGATGTTCCATGCGTTGGTGATGGTGTTGCCATCTTGATCCTTCAGTCGGTAAGCCCCCAGGTGTAGCACTTCAGCGACCACGTACGGACCCTCCCATGGCGGGGAGAGCTTGTGCTTATCCGTGTTGGATTGGACTCGGCGTAGGACCAAGTCACCAACGTTAAAGGCGAGTCCGCGTACGTGTCGGTTCTGATAGCGGCGTAGGCCCTGCTGGTACTTTGCCGACCAAAGGAAGGCAACTTCACGTGCTTCTTCAAGCTGGTCGATAGCGTCTTGTCTCGCCTCCTCTGACTCGGCCTCAGTGTAAGCCCGAATGCGCGGGGACCCATAGTCCAGGTCGGTCGGGAGGACGGCCTCGACTCCATATACCATGAAGAAAGGTGTGTAAGCAGTCGATCGGTTAGGTGTAGTTCGCAGGCTCCAGAGCACCAAAGGCAACTCGGATGCCCACTTGCCCGCAAACTTCTTCAGGCGCTGGAAGATCCGAGATTTGATGCCTTGCATAATCAAACCATTGGCCTGCTCAACCTGCCTGTTGGTGCGTGGGTGTGCCACGGCGGCGAAGTTGAGGCCAATGTTGTAGTCGTGGCAAAATTGGAGGAAAGCGGGGCTGGTGAACTGCGCGCTATTGTCAGTGATGATGCTATTAGGGACACCGAACCGGTAGACGATATTTCGGAAGAACTCGGCGGCCCGTTCGACCATGATAGTGGCAACTGTCTTGGCTTTAATCCACTTGGTGAACTTGTCCACGGCGATGAAGAGGTGGGTGTGGCCTCCGGGAGCCCTCTTGAGGGGACCAACCATGTCCAGACCCCAGACGACGAAAGGCCAGGTGATCGGGATAGGCTGGAGTGCTTGGGCCGGCAGGTGTGTCTGTCGGGTGAAGTATTGGCAGCCCTCGCAAGTGCGCACGATGTGCTTGGCGTCCGAAATGGCAGTCGGCCAGTAGAAACCCTGTCGAAAAGCTTTCTCGACTAGTGACTTTGGTGCTGCGTGGTGCCCGCAAACCCCCGAGTGAATGTCATGTAGTAGTTGTTTCTCTTGATCTTGTGATATGCACCGCTGGAGAATTCCGGAGATGCTTTTCTTGTAGAGTTCGCCTTTGATGATGACATAGGCCTTGGCGCGCCTCGCGAGGCGGCGCGCTTCGGTCTGCTCTGACGAGAGAGTGTTTCGCAGGAGGTAGTCAAGGAAAGGTGTTGTCCAGTCGGGATCGATGACCAGAACTTTGTGGAACGGCTGCTGAGTGCCATTCAGTTCTTCGGGGAAGGCTCGGTGGTCTCGGGCGCTGTCTCTGCTTTGATAGAAGGTACATGCAACTCCTGGAGGAAAACTTCAGTCGGGACGACATCCCGACTGGACCCCAGCTTGGCGAGTGCGTCTGCAGCTTCGTTGTCTCGGCGGAGGACATGCGTGATTTCGAGGGCATCGAACTTGGCTTCAAGCTTACGCACCTCTTGACAGTAGGCTTCCATGGCTGGGTCTCGGCATGACCAGTCCTTCATCACCTACCTGACCACCAGTTCGAAGTGGCCGCGGGCAAGAAGCCGGCGGATCCCGAGTGAGGTTGCAATGTGAAGGCCGTGTAGTAAGGCTTCATATTCGGCGACGTTGTTAGACGCCGGAAAGTGGATTTACAGCACGTACTTGAAGCGTTCTCCTTTCGAAAAAATGAGCACGACACCAGCCCCCGCGCCCTGAAGCATCAGGGAGCTGTTGAAGTAGAGTGTCCAATGTTAGAGGTCGATGACAGAGGGCGGGGGGTTGGATTTCTGTCCACTCGGCCATGAAGTCGGCGAGAGCCTGAGACTTGATAGCCGTGCGGGGGGCGTAAACTATGCTGAATGCCATTAGTTTCATTGCCCATTTAGCAATCCTCCCAGTGGTGTCACGGTTGTTGATGACGTCTGCGGTTGGGAAGGAGCTAACCACCGTAATTAGGTGTCTTTGGAAGTAGTGGACTAGCTTCCGGGATGTAATGAACACCGCATAGATGATTTTCTGTATCTGAGGGTACCACGTCTTGGACTCGGTGAGTACTTCACCGATGAAGTAGACCGGGCGCTGAACCTTCTAGATGTGGCCTGGCTCGGAGCGTTTGACGACCAAGACAGTACTGACCACCTGAGTGGTTGCTGCGATGTAGAGGAGCAGCGGCTCGTTGGGCATCGGGAGACCAGTATCGGGAATGTGGTCAGAAGCTTCTTTAGCCCATTGGGGGCGTCTTAAGCCTTAGATGTCCATGTGAAGTTGTCTGACTTTTTCAGGAGTTTGTAAAGGGGCAGGGCCTTTTCACCGAGTCGGAGATGAATCGGCTGAGGGCCGCCATGCAGCCGGTAAGCCGTTGGATGTCCTTGAGGATTTTTGGTGGCCCCATTTTGATGATGGCATCGATCTTTTCCGGGTTTCGATTCCTCATTCAGAAACGATGAAACCGAGGAGTTTTTCCCGAGATACTCCGAACACGCATTTTTCTGGGTTGAGCTTCATGCTGAATCGCCTAAGGTTGGAGAATGTTTCTCCCAAGTTGGTTAGGAGATCTTCTTTCTTCTCAGACTTGACCACCACATCATCGACGTAGGCTTGCACGTTCCTGCCGATCTGTTCTTGGAAGCAGCGCTGCATGCACCGTTGGTATGTGGCGCCGGAGTTCTTCAGGCCAAAAGGCATAGAGACGTAGCAGAAGGCTAGGAATGGAGTGATGAATGAAGTTTTGATCTCATCATCTTCCTTCATTTGATCTGATGGTAGCCCGAGTAGGCGTCGGGAAAACATAAAATCTCGCAACCGGCTGTGGAGTCGATCACCTGGTCGATGCGAGGAAGTGTGAAAGGATTTTTGAGACATGCTTTGTTGAGACTCATGTAATCAACGCACATTCTCTATTTTCCATTCTTTTTGCGAACAAGAACTGGGTTCGCTAACCAGTCGGGATGATACACTTCTTTAATAAAGCCAGCTGCTAGAAGCTTGGCTATCTCCTCTCCTATTGCTCTACGCCTATCCTTAGCAAAACGGTGCAGGCGTTGCTTGACCGGTTTGTCATCCGGTCGGACATTGAGAGAGTGCTCGGCAGCCTCCCTTGGAACTCCGGGCATGTCAGAAGATTTCCATGCAAAAATATCCCAGTTGTCACGAATGAAGCTGACGAGCGTGCCTTCCTATTTGTCACTGAATGCAGTCCCGATCTGCGTCGTCTTGGAGGAGTCTTCCGGATCCAGCTGAATCGACTTGTGTCCCGCGCCGACTGGAACGATGTCGCTGCTGAAGCTTTTTAGTTGAGGGTGCTTCCTCGACCACGGCTGACTTGAGGTTGTCAAGCTCGGCTGTAGCGATTTGGGCCGTGGCAAGGTTACAGTTTTCCAGCTCACACACGTAAGCGTGCTGGAAGCTGCTTTGCACCGTTATTATCCCGTGGGGACCCAGCATTTTAAGCTTCAATTAAACATAGCTGGGAACAGCCATGAATTTGGCATACCAGGGACGTCCCAGGATGGCGTGATATGAGCCTGAGATGTCGACGACCTCGACGGTGAGGGTCTCGGTTCGGAAGTTGTCTGGAGTGCCGAAAGTAACGGGAAAGCTGATTTGCACGAGTGAACTTGCCATCTTACCAAGGACGACCCCATGGAAGGGGGCACCGGTAGGCTTGATTTCCGAAAGGGGAATCTTCTTGTCGTCCAAAGTCTTGACGTAGAGGATGTTCAGATCACTCCCTCCATCCATGAGGACCTTGGTGAGGCGAACGCCACTGATGATTGGGTTTACCACCAAGGGGAACCTGCCAGGGTGAGGTATGTAGTCGGGGTGGTCCGAGCGGCTGAAGGAAATTATGGACTCGGACCACCGGAGGTACTGAGGTACAGCCGGCTTGGCTACGTTGACTTCGCGGTCCGTGATCTTCTGGCGTCGTTTGGACTCGTAGCCATCGGGACCACCGAAGATCATGAGACACGCGATCTCCTTTGGGAACTCGTCGCCCTCCTCAGGAGGAGGATCATTTTTGTTCCGGTTGGGGACGAAATATCACGCCCCGAATTTCCAAAACCCGAAAATTAGGGCTTTCAAAAACTTTTTGTTAAATAACACTAACCGAAGTACATCGGAATAAAACTTAATATCAAATCATTCTAACCCTAAAGTTAATCAGGCCAAAACCAATCGCCCTTGCATCCCCGCCACGACAGCTTGAGGCAGCTGCCGCTGCCAGTTTGCTCTGCCGCGACAGCCCATGACAGCCGATGCCACTGCCACGCTCTTGCCACGGCAGTTGCCGCTGCCCGTTTCCTCCGCCACGGCAAGGCCTCTGCCACCGCCGTTGCTATCTTTCTCTGCCGCAGCAAGCCACTCCTGCCGCGACAAATTTCTGCCGCGCCACCGATTCCCCGCCACGGCATCTCATAGCAGCTACCGTCGCTGCCATGCGTCTGCCACGGCAACCCCTTACCTGCCACGACAATGTCACGCCGCTGTTCCTTCCCGCCGCGACAGCCGATTCCCACCGCGGCAATTCCTTTTCCCCACCGCGGCAAGTCTTTCCCCTACCGCTGCGATAGCCCTCCTCCCCGCCACACACGCACAGACTCGGAATAACCTAGACCGCGACTACGGCTAAATACTACATGATACCCTGGCCAAATTTAAACATATACATGCCCTAAACTTGCTCCTAATGTCTTGAAATTTTGCCACCTACCTCGCCAAGCCATATCGTGGATATATGCACATATATACTGCTTTTGGGTTAAGCGCTAAAACCCTAACACAATAGCACCCTAGTTCAACACCTGCGTAGTATATGCTGATGTGTCAACGGTACCTCGTCACCAACCCGCCCCAAGCCGGGATAAATGTTTTATCCGAGCTCCCGATTCCTTTTCCTCCTATTTAAACCTAATTCATTCTAAAACCCTAACTCATCATTAGCTCGGCCACAATTCTATGCACATATATATACGAGCATGCCGGCGATACCTTCCCAAGTCCTAACTCTCATGATCTCCTACCATTATCCTAGCCCCGTCGCCACCCTATATACGCTTAATTTCCAGACGCATGCGGATATATACACTCGAAGCACTAATTCAATTCTTGTGAGCTAAAGAGAAGTCTAAACCCCAACTCTTTGTCCTCCTTCGACCCTACTGCACTTGTCGCGACCATCTGAATATGCAAACCTCTTTCTAACACAAAACGTTAGGAAGATATTACGAAAACATTTGGAATAGGAATACTCGCCTATTTCTGATCATCTAAAACTTTTTGACAATAAAACACGTTCCAATTTTTCCTAGTCCAAGAAGTGATCTAATAAATCAAAGACAAAACTAAATTGTGAAAATCGTTAGCATCAAACCGTTTTTCCGAGTGTGGATTATTTAAAACATAATGACTTTACATTTGGGCATAACTTCTTTGGTATCTTAATAGCTATAATAGCAGGTCCCCTGCGGCAAATCTTTCATCCGATAAAATCAGCACCAACGCAGAGATGTGCCTCAACAGCACCTACACTTCACTCCTTCCTGTTGAACTCAGCTACTTATTTGCTAAGTG
Source organism: Stipa capillata (assembly GCA_019208055.1). Classification (NCBI taxonomy): domain Eukaryota; kingdom Viridiplantae; phylum Streptophyta; class Magnoliopsida; order Poales; family Poaceae; genus Stipa; species Stipa capillata. The sequence continues at coordinate 132,004 of JAGXJF010005275.1, forward strand.
CACCCAAAGTGTACCAACCGACCTGGCCATCTCCTGTCTCCACGTGGCCCTGGGCCCAATGGTCAGTGCCATCTTCTACTTTCCCTATCTTTCTTCCTAAAGCTGAGTCCCCTTCCATTCAACCCTACAGCTGTTCATCGCACCACCTCACCTTATCCACCGTGCCACCCGTCGTCAAGCGACAGTGCACCCTGCAGCTATCACCGCAAGACCCGCCGTGGTCATCGTCGCCACGCACCCTCGGCTATGTGCCCATCCCGCCTGTTTCTCCCTCGTTTCTGCTGCAGCTCCACCCATTTCTTCTCCTGAGCATCTCCCCTCCCTTGCTACCTTCCTCAGGCCGAGCTACCTTGCTCTTTTTTCCCCTCTCTCTACCGCGGCACCCCCATCCGGTTCTCCTCCTTCCGCTCGGAGCAGGGAAAGCCGAGACCTTCTCCCCGCCTGGTGGACTCTGCCCAAGCCTTCCCTTCTCTCATCCCTGCTCTTGCTGAACCGCCGCATTTGCCAAGGTCTGCCGCCGCCGGCCGCCCATTCCCTATCTCCCTCCTCCGCCCGCAGAGCTAAGCTCTACTCGCCCGTGTTCATCCCCACTCTTCCCATCCGCCTCTTCACCCGTAGCTCACCGCCGGCGCGAGCTCCTCCCCTGGCCGCCGGGATCTGCCCCATCGTCCCCCGCACCGGTCACTGCTCCGGTAGACTTCTGCGACAAGCACCAGCAGCCGGGACACCAACTGCCGCTGGATCCGGTCCCACCCGAGCTCATGCCGCCACTGCCGTGCCCCCGGTCGCCGCCGCCTTTAATGGTAGCCGCTGCCTCGCTCCTCATCGCCGGCGAGCTGCCCCGAGATCTACCGCCGTCCCCGCCGCCGGTGAGGCTCCCTGCTCCCAGCGCCTCGCCGCCACCCCGTTCACCTCCACCGGCGCCCCTCAATCCCGCCGCTCCGGCAAGCTCCGGCCACTACCGTCGCCACCAGTGACGAGACTCCCGAGCCGCCGCCGTGGTCCCTCCTTACCTTCCCTTCACTATTCTCCTTCTTCCTACCGCAGCACGAGCTTCCCGAAGCGGCCCAAGGCAAAGCGCTGCTCCTCCGCTGAGATACCTGCCACCTCGCCGCCAAAGCGCTTGTCGCCCCGTCGTGAAGCCACTGCGACTGAAGCCGAGCGTCGCCTCGAGCAACCGAAGCTGTCCTCCTCCCCTGGATCTCGCGTAGCTGAGCAGAGCTCTCCCTTCGACCAACGGTGAAAGTCCTGTCGACGCCGTGCTCTTTCCCATGCCCCTATTTTCTCTGAACTCCGGCCACCCCGATGAACTCCCCTCCTTTCCATTTCTGACATCACCCCATAAACAGCTCTCAAGTGGACACTCGTGGTAAGGCTAAAACTTGCTATAATTTCCTATATATCCATCCAAATCCACTCACTCTTTTGTTAAAGCCACAAAATTTCATGAGCTTCCTGTCACTACCTTTTTAGAAATTTTGAAAGTAATTGAAATGTCAAATTTTAATTTTAAACATTAAATAAATTCGTAACATGAAGTATGCGTGTTTTGAGGTTTTGAACCATAGGACTTCGAGAAGATTCCTAATATGTTTCCCAACATAATCATTTGCTGGGCTTGGATGTAATGACAAGGTCCTAAGTATTCACGTCAAAAATTACGAGGCATGTGATATAGGCATACACCATCGAGAACTTCGAAGGAAGATCTATATTAATCTCACATGCACCCCCATAATACCTATCTGGATTTCCCACACGTTTTGTACCATGTATGGGTCCAGGAGAAATTAAGTTTCCAGTTCTGGAAGGGCTGGTCCTAATGCGCCTGAAATCCTATTAAGTGAAAATATGCATTGTTAAATTAATCAAACCCTAATATGTGTCCGCTACGACGTGAAAGTGCATAATTAAACCCTAACAGTACTGTCCTTACTATAGTAACCAAAGATCCCATTAATCCTTTGAAGCTTAGTAAATCGGTAGCCATCCCAAGCACGGAGTGTTGTGTGAGTGTAGTCTATTGATTCCTTATTTGATGTCATTGGGTTTAATAGCAAAACTCTGTCCTACCTATAAAACAAATAAAGGAAAACCCTAGCATGGAAATACATCCTTTAGTTGATATCTAATGGAAGATATAATACCTAGTGATTGCCCGCCAATGTGAGGAAGTCCTAACATGCATTGCCACAGCACCATAGAAGCTAAAAGAATCCTAGGTCGGCAGGAAGCCCTAAAAATAGTACCTTTTCGCTGTGTTAACCTAAAGCACCATCTCTAGCTCTATAAAGCTTCTGAAAGTCAAACGGCTAATCAAGCGTGTTATGATTTCATGTGTTGATCCCTTTGGTTCTACATTCGATGTTATTGGTTCTTCCTCCCATGGTTGGTTCATTTGCCATTCTTGCGACGTGTAGACACCGATGTAGGGAGATATCGTATGAAGGAATTCGGGCAGCTGTCGAATCAGGTTCAAGACCAAGACCTGGACATTATTGCCAGGCAAGCATTCCCACCTTGACCATGTTGAAATCCTATATTTGTGAAGTTAATTATTTTGTTTATGAAATTGCATGCTATGTGGGTAAAATCATTATTTTATGTAGACCTAGCTATGCCTATTAGATGCCCGGCTTAGGCCCGATAAACCATATCCTCGTAACCCTAGTATTAAGTGCTGATCATTGGACGATCGGTAATATAATTAGGAGTATAGGCGATAGCCCCGCTTAGCCCTGCTGTAGTAAAAACTAAGTTTTATCGATACGCTGGGTTTGGGATCAAAACCCTCGGTTTGTAAATGCATACCGAGGCGCCATTTAAAAAGGAATGTTTGTTAACCCTGAATGAGATGATGGAGGATTTGGATTCGGGCAAGAATGTTAAGGTGTTTGGAGGTGGTAGAGTAGCCGGCCGCTACTTGAATCAGGAAAGGGTAGAGAGCCGGTTGCAACCTGAGGCCTGGAATGGCAGGGTGGCCGGTCACTACCCGGGGTAATGGTTGGACATGGAGTCTTGCTCGAATCGGTTAAGGACCGAACCTAAGTGCCGCTGAATCAGTTCCCTACCGTACGTCCACATGTCCTTTATGGGAAGGACTTGACTCGGTACCTTATCTAATGCTAGAGCTCGGAAGCGTGGGAAGTTAGGGTGATGTGCTAGGGTGGATTGGGATCCCTAGAGGATCTTCACGGGACTACGTGGAGGTAAAGCTCTCAGCGAGTCTCACGGCAGCGTGGGGGTAAAGCTCTCGAACGAGTCTCACATCTGCGTGGGGGTAAAGCTCCCTGTAGGGTTCCACGAGTACGTGAAAATATGGTCCGACACAAAGGTGGAGAGTCCCATTTTGACATCCGGGATGCCAAAGTTGGGTTACCCACCTAGCGGGTCCGGCTCTAGTGTGAACACGGGCGAAAGGTCTCGTTGTAATATCCCTGTCAGTATACTTGCAAAGTACTCCCAGGGTGACTTACATCTTGTGGGTAAAGCCGTACAACCTCTGCAGAGTGTTAAAAACTATTCGAATAGCAGCGTCCTCGGTCATGGACATGAACTGGTAAGGCCACACACTGGTTAGACTGAGTTTTGGTTGTGAAAGCTAGGAAATGGGATTAAGGACGTGGGCATGATGTGTCCACAGTGAGCAGTTTAAGCTACAGTCTGGTAGCGAGGAACTGCAGAAGAGAAAACCTAGCCCGGGCCGCGAGGCGGTAGCGCGGGTAGGTTGTAAAGATTGTTTGAGGCGGTAGATGGAGCTACCGGCCTCTAGTTGACGACAGGCGGTAGAAGGAGCTACCGATCTCTAGTTGACAACTGTTCTGCTAGATTATCCAGCACCGAATGCTGTCTCGACAGAGACGAATTTGATTTCGAAAATGCTCTTGAATCTACTACTCTGTATTTCGAATAAGAACTTACTGTTCCGCACAACTTGCAACTTAGGTTAGAGCTATCCCTTGATCTATTCCCTGCATGAAATATTGCCGTATATTTCCTCTTGTGGGAATAGCTTGCGAGTACATTCAATACTCACCTGGCTTGTTGATTTGGCCAGACGAAGGAGACATCAGCTCCGAAGAAACGTATGTGAACGCGAAAGCTAGGGCGTAACCCCAGTCAGTTGCCTGTCGGGTATGGCATATTGATGGGCCATCTCACCGTTGAATTCCGCTGCAGATTTTTAGCCGATGGGCTACAGGTATCAGATTATCGACCTTAACGGTCTATTTAATTGTTTACGCATGTATGACAATGATATATAGGTTAACTCGTGTGTATCGGCTACTGATCCAGGGACCGGTACAGTGATCACGAGGGAGTATTCGGCTTAAAAACCGGGTACGCCACACGAAAGGCTTGTTTAGGTTTTTCAAAAGATTGCAGTCGCATGTGATGTGATTGGATTTGGTGCATGGAAGTGACACGGCTAACTCATCATCTCCTCAAAAGTTGCGTTGCCGCGCTGAGGACGACGCTGCGGGGTACGCTCGGCTACGGCAACGAGGTCTTCGCCCTTGCGCTTCCGGTGTTTTTTCTGGACGACTCAGGGTGAGCATCCCTTCTGGGGGACTCAGGAGCCTTGCCCATTCCCTTATCATCCTTGGTTGCACTACGGACAGCTTCTTCACCGGTGGCGAAGTTGTTAGCGATGTCAAAGAGTTCGCGCGTAGTCTAAGGATCCTTACGCGCGATTTTGTGGATGAGGTCGGTGCTACGAACACCTTTGAAGAAGTGTGACGTACCCGGTTTTTAAGCCGGATACTCCCTCGTGATCACTGTACCGGTCCCTGGATCAGTAGCCGATACACACGAGTTAACCTGTATATCATTGTCATACATGCGTAAACAATTAAATAGACCGTTAAGGTCGATAATCTGATACCTGTAGCCCAACGGCTATAAATCTGTAGCGGAATTCAACGGTGAGGTGGCCCACCAGTATGCCATACCCGACAGGCAACTGACTGGGGTTACGCCCTAGCTTTCACGTTCATATTCGTATCTTCGGATTTGATGTCTCCTTCGTCTTGCCAAATCAACAAGCCAGGTGAGTACATTGAATGTACTCGCAAGCTATTCCCATAGGAGGAAATATACGGCGATATTTTATGTAGGGAATTGATCAAGGAATAGCTCTACCCTATGTTGTTGGTTGTGCGGAAATGTAAGTTTTACATTTAGATACTAGAATAGTAGATTGTAAAAGCATTTTCGAAATCAAGCTCGTCTCTGTCGAGACAGCATTCGGTGCTAGATAATCCAGCAGAACAGTCGTCAACTAGAGGCCGGTAGCTCCTTCTACCGCCTCGAACAATCTTTACCACCTACCCGCGCTACCGCCTCGTGGCCCGGGCTAGGTTTTCTCTTCTGCAGTTCCTCGCTACCAGACTGTAGCTTAAACTGCTCACTGTGGACACATCATGCCCACGTCCTTAATCCCGTTTCCCAGCTTTTGCAAACAAAACTCAGTCTAACCAGTGTGTGGCCTTATCAGTTCATGTCCATGACCGAGGACGCGGCTATTCGAATAGTTTTTAACACTCTGCAGAGGTTGTACGGCTTTACCCACAAGATGTAGGTCACCCTGGGTATATTGTGCACTGTATACTGGCAGGGATATTACAACGAGACCTTTCGCCCGTGTTCACACTAGAGCCGGACCCGCTAGGTGGGTAACCCAACTTTCGCATCCCAGATATCGAAAATGGGACTCTCCACCATTGTGTCGAACCATCATTTCACGTACTCGTGAGACCCACCGAGAGCTTTACCTTCACAGCGGGGAACTCATCGAGGGCTTTACCCCCACGCAGTCCCGTGAAGATCCTCTAGGGATCCCCGATCCACCTAGCACATCACCCTAACTTCCCACGGTTCTGAGCTCCAGCATTAGACGAGATACCGAGTCAAGTCCTTCCCATAAAGGACATGTGGACGTACGGTAAGGGAACTGATTCAGCGGTACTTAGGTTCGGTCCTTAACTGATTCGAGCAGGACTCCATGTCCAACCATCGCCTCAGGTAGTAACCGGCTACCCTGCCATTCCAGGCCTCAGGTAGCATCCGGCTCCCTACCCCTTTCCTGATTCGAGTAGCGACCGGCTACTCTACCACCTCCAAACTCCCTTAGCATTCCTGCCCGAATCCCAATCCTCCATCATCTCATTCAGGGTTTAACAAACATTCTTTTTTAAATGGCGCCTCTGTATGCATATACAAACTGAGGGTTTTGATCCGAATCCCATCGTATCGATAAAACTTAGTTTTTACTATAGCAGGGCTAAGCGGGGCTATCGCCTATACCCCTATTTAAATTGCCGATCGTCCAATGATCAGCACTTAATACTAGGGTTACGAGGATATGGTTTATCGGGCCTAAGCCGTGCATCTAATAGGAATAGCTAGGTCTACATAAAATAATGATTTTATCCACATAGCATGCAATTTCATAAACAAAATAATTAACTTCACAAATATAGGATTTCAACATGGTCAAGGTGGGAATGCTTGCCTGGCAATTTTGGCCGGGTCTCGGTCTTGGACTTGATATGGCAATGGGCCGGAATCCTTCGCGCGATATCTCGTACCGTCGAAACTACACGTTGGAAGAACATCGAATAAACAACAATGCGAGGAAGAACCAACATACATTCAGGAATTTTAGGACACGTGCTCTGGCCTAGTTGGTTCCTAGGGTTTGCAGAACGGTGAGGCGGAAATGGCTCCACATGGAATATAGGTTTTCCGTGGAACCGGAAACCCTAGCTTGTTTGATGAACAACCTACTAGCCCCTAAGATGATCTCGGTTTTCATATCTTAATTGGTTCAGAGAGTATGCGGTTCCTTAAAGTGCTTTAGCAAGAATCCCGGTCGAGCATTGGGGTGTGTAGGTTTTGGAGGATCACCTTAAGGATGATTATTTTCCCAATACTCCGAGCACCTTAGGGTTGAGAAGGGTCTATTCTTGTTCTTAATAAGATGTTGAGGATTCAGATGCCCTTGTGGCTAGCGAGTTGGAGAAGGACCTGATACAATCTAAGAGGCTGCATCCTAAATCAGTTGGGGTAACTATGGAAATAGGTATTTCTCAACAAGACCTTCAACTAATAAACAGGTTCAAAATCTTTAGAGATTTGTTTATAGGACATCCATGTACAGTTACTGAATCCAATTTTTTTATTTCGTTTATTGTGAGACTTAGGAAAATAGGTACCCTGTCTGGAGCTTCACATATACGTTTTTCTTTCTTTCAAATTTGACACATATTCAAGATTTAAACTATTCGATGAAATTAGGAATCCATTGCAGGTGGTTAGGCCTTGATTTTATATAGTCACTGGGAAATTTTTTTTACTTGGTTTGGACTAATAGTTTAGGAGATATTACTGACCGAGGGTTTGCTATTTAGAGGTTAGTTACTGAACCGGTCATTAGTTCATTAAACACACTTGGTTAGCTTTGCCGTGGCCGGTTTAGAAGGGGATTAGGGGAATAGATGCGTTGCTTACCGCAGCATGCATCATTGGTGGCCAAACCGTGTTTAACAGAGGAATTAGCTTGGGAGAAAAGGACGCATGGAGAGAAACGAATAGATTCCGACAACCGCTGTTGGGTTGGCTTACCAGTAGCGGTGATGGCTCGGGAGCGAACCCGACGAGATCGGCGGCGGCGTGAGGGGTGTCCCCGAGGGTGGCAAGGAAGATGGGGCCAGAGGGCGGACGGTGAGGCGGAAAGCCGAGGTTGGACGGGGCGCTGGCGGCGGGATCCTGGGACGACGCTAGCGGCAGGGAAAATGCCTCGGGACGCCGCTGCGGTAGAAGTCCGGGGCCAAGGCTCCGGCGGCGCTCAGCACTCGGCGATTGGCTCTGGGTGGCAACTCGTGGAAAGAGCCCGGAGGCGGCAGATGGAGGAGGTGCACCTGGGTCGGCGTAGCTTACGGCTCGGGAGTTAAAGCGAGCTCGGGTGTGTCCAACAGCTCCGGCGGCGACGGAAGAAGAAAATGGTGGGGAGGCGGCGCGGGAGCTGCTCGAGGGCGGATGCACGGGGTTCCACCGGCGGCGGCGAGAGGCGGAGCCCGGGTAGGAGGTTGGATCTGGGGGTTCATGGTGGCGAGTGGCAGGCTTGCCGGGCTCGGGCTAGTCGGGCGGCTGATGCGGCGGCGTGGGGACTGGCGGCGAGTGCGGCGGCGGATGGATTCAGAAGGGGAAAGCCTGGGTGACGGCGGCAGATCGGGAGTTGGAGACTGGGAAGGGTGGCCGGCTCACGGGGAGTTGGGGAACAGAGCTCGGCGGTGGTTCAAGGGCGAGCGGCGGCGGCATAGGTGGCTCGATGTGGAGAAGAATAGCACTGAGAAAGAAACATTTCTTGATTTGCAGAGAGTGGGGCTCGGGTTCTTGTGGCGGAGGTTGGCTCCAATGGTGGTGTGTCGAGCTAGCTGATGGGGTGGAAGATGAGGGGTGGCGGATTTGCTGGTGCTGGTGCCGGTGTACAGGGAAGCTTGGGAGAGAGAGTGAAGGCTCTAGAAATAGCTTTGGCAGCTCGACTTTCAAGCTTTCAGCAGTGGGAAGAAGAGGGAGCTAGGAGGAAGAAGCAGATTGGGGAAAAAATAGAGCTCGGTTCGGTTGCTTGAAGGAGAGTAGCTTGAAGAAGAACAACAGAAGTTTAGAGGATGGGAGAGCTCCGAGAGCTTGGGAGCTCAGCAATAGAGGAAAAGAAGCTGGTAGAGTATGAGCTTGGTGAAAAATATCTGGGCAGTGCATTGAAGGGGGTGTGTTAGGAGTTAATGCTGCTGCTGGTATCGCTTGCTGGTTCAGCTGCTGATGGAAAAGAGAAGAGAAGAGAGAAGGGCACTGCTTGCGCACATGGGTGCTGGTTTGGGCATGCGACGTGGCCTGCACAGTATTCAATAGGAAGTGAGCCGAGAGAAGAGATGGGACACATCAGTTGGGTCAAAGAGATGAGAGAAAGTGTGAGCAGGGTAGGGGACATGACAGCTCGGGCAGTGGAAATGAGAAAAATGGCAGGTGCTTAGGCTTGCGCGGTTAAAGCGGTGATAGGGAGCAGTGTAAGTGCTGTGGAGAAATAGCAGTGTTAGGCACCGAATTCAGACTCTGGAGACGACGTGGCCTGGTGCATAGGAAAATGTTGGCACTGACCACTGCTGCAAAGAGGGAGGTGGCAAGACACACAGGAATGGGTTGACACAGATTTCAGGAGAATTGCATGCATGGCGATGAAAAACACAAAAATGTTAGCTGGTCATGAGGGGGAGAGAGAAAGAACTTATTTCTACCCGAGCTGTTTTTGGCTGCATGCATGAAGCAGCTTGCCAAGGAATGGATTCGCGAAGTATACTAAGGTCTTTATTATGATTTTATGCGGTATTCACTTTAGGGCTAAGGTGTTCGATAGGGTCTTCTCGAGATTTCTGAGCTGGACATGCTCATGTCTTTGCATAGCTGCACTCCTAAATATGTGAGGATCATTGTGAGCTGTTATTAGAATTTTTGGAAATTTATTTTTAGGGGTTGTAGTTCAATGTGACTTTTTGTCCTAAAGTTTTGTTAATTTCATATGCAGATATTTTCGTATCGGACATCACTGCTTTGTGTTATAATTGAGTTACGTTTATCGTTAAGGTGTTCCCCAATTTATTCATTTTCGGAAATGCCAGAGAGGGATTGGATTTGCGGTTAGGGTTTCGAAAGAACTAAAATTTAAACAGAAGGAAATGGTCGGAAGCTAGGGTTAGGGTTTTCGAAGCACGGCAAGATGGGGCAGAGACATGGAACTCAAGATAAAACATTTATCTCGGATTGGGACGTGTTGGTGACGAGGTATCGTTGACACATCAGCGTATACTGCGCAGGTGTTGAACTAGGGTATTATTGCGTTAGGGTTTTAGCGCTTAAACCAAAAGCAGTATATATGTGCATATATTCATGATATGGCTTGGCGAGGTAGGTGGCAAAAGATCATGTCGTTCGGAGCAAGTTTAGGGCATGTATATGTTTAAATTTAGCCAGGGTATCGTGTAGTAATTTGTCGTAGTCGCGGTCTAGGTTATTCCGAGTCTGTGCGTGTGTGGCGGAGAGAAGGGCTGTCGCAGCGGAGAAAATGTTGCCACGGTACTGCCGCGGTAGGGGAAAGACTTGCCGTGGTAGGGAAAGGAATTGCCGCGGTGGGAATCGGCTGCCGCGGCGGGAAGGAACAGCGGCGTGGCATTGCCGCGGCAGGGAAAGATAGCAACGGCAGTGGCAGAGGCCTTGCTGCGGCAGAGGAAACGGGCAGCGGCAGCTGCCGTGGCAAGAGCATGGCAGCGGCAACGGCTGCCATGGGCTGTCGCAGCAGAGCAAGTTGGCTGTGGCAACTGCCTCAGGCTGTCGTGGCGGGGACGCAAGGGCAAATGGTTTTGGCCTGATTAACCTTAGGGTTAGAATGATTTGATATAAAGTTTTATTCCGATGTACTTCAGTTAGTGTTATTTATCAAAAAGTTTTTTGAAAGCCCTAATTTTCGGGTTTTGGAAATTCGGGGCGTGACAAGAAGGCGGTGATGACGCCACCTTCTCGAACCTCCGGCAGAGAGTTCTTCTTCTTGGAGAAGCGTTGGATGTACTCTCTGAGAGTTTCGCCCTGCTCTTGGGTACAACCGTGGAGATCCCACGTGTTCCCGGGGCTATTATAGGTGCTCTGTAAGTTGTTCACGAGGAGGGTCTCAAGGTCGGTCTATGACTGGATGCAACCCTGAGGCAGGCTGGTAAGCCAGGCTCGAGCTGAGTTGGCTAGAAACAGAGGTAGGCAGTGGATTGTGACATAGTCATTGCCACCATTAGTCCTGCACGCCGTGTGGTAGTCAGCCAGCCAGATGTCCGGCCTAGTTTCGCCCGTGTACTTATCAATTCTGATGATCCAGAATCGCGGCAGGAAGACGACGTCGTGGATGCGAGATCCGAACGCCTTCGGACCTACGTAGGCCATGCCGGAAGGAGCTGAAGAGCTGCGCCAGCTTGTAGCGCCACGGTCGCTACTGTCACTGTAGTGATCGCGGTGGTTGTCCCTCCTTGCATCTCGACGAGCATCGCGTCTGGCATCGAGGGTGTTCCACGCATCGCGGTCCGGTCCAAGTCGGTTACGTGTCGACCCGACAGGGTGAGCATTTTTGTCCGCACCTTGTCGAGCATGGTTTCTTGCAACAATAGTCCCCCGTGCGTCACGATTCGGTCCGAGTCTGCTGTGTACCGATCCGGCGGGGTGATGATGTTCGGGGTTGGCGCAACGACCCTCTACGGCTTGTGGATTCCTCGGAGGGGAAACACGCCGGCTCCTAGCATTTGCCGAGGAACTTGCACGGTTCTCAGAGATGTTGGCTTGCTGGAGGGCTGCTTCCTCCACTAGGATCTGGAGCCGTCGAAGTTCGTCGTGGCCTGGGGTGCTTTCAGGGATATTGATGGCACGTGCCGCCACTGAAGCAGCGACGATGTTGTGACTGGGAAGTGGAAATATCAGGACGCCATCCCTTTCACGCATACGGAGCGCGTTATGGACCTGGCGTCCACGATCCCGCATGTCCTCATTGCATTCTCTTTCTCTGCGCTGGTGAACCAACACGGTTAGCTGTTCGGCTAGTTCCTCCTCCTTGGCAAGAAGGCGGAGCCGAGTGGCCGCTTGCTGCTCAGGAGTCTGTTCTTCGATGGGGACGAGCTGGTCGTCGTTGTTGACCGGCACTTCCGGGTTAGCCATGAAGACTTCCCGAGAAGGATGGTGGCTTCCCGAGCTCTCGAAGTCATCTGAGTTATACTCAAGGACAGGTAGAAGAGACTCGATTGCGCCAACTAGCCGGGATCTCTGCTCAATGGGTGAAAATCCGTGCTCGAGCAGCAGATCCGACTTCGGCGTAACCTCGTCCTTGGTGAGGGGGGCTGAAGACGTGGACTCAGGAGCGAGTCCGAGTGAAGATGTTGATGAAGCCTCCGTTGATCGGCGGGAAACCGAGTCGCAGAGGTGAAGCTTGCTGATCTGATCGGTGATGAAATCCAGCTTCCCGAAATGGAAAAGCTGGTCGGGATCAAGGACGACGTTCAGGGAAGCGAATCGCATGATGCTGCCCGGAACGAAGCTACCGTTGTTGTTGAAGAAACCCATCTAGATCTGACTGGATTGACCTATGCACACTATCCCTACCTGGCGCACCAACTGTCGGTGTTATAATCCAGCAATAATGAATGCAGGGCAGCGTACGCACAGAAGATCTAGTTGGGTGCACACGGGAGACGGTGGATGATATTGCTTGGATCCCGAGTGCCGCAAACCTTCGAGAATAGATCTCGAGGTTGCTAGGGTGATAAGTGTATGAGAGCTTATGAAAGCGTATGAAGCCTAGAGCTCGTGAGAAGATACCGATCGGGCGATCCCTACCTGGCCTTATATAGTCGACCAGGGTAGGGTTACAAGAGTCCAGATCGGTCTACAGATTGGTTTCCTAATTGGTTACAACAGAATCCGGGATTGCCGGGTAAGTATTTATCCTTGTCTTGTATTCCAAGTTGACGAGGCGCCCCCCGTGTAGAAGTTGGACTTCGAGTAATCAGCCCGGCCCACCCTATGTCCAGAGGGCCGGTAGTGTCTTTCTTGACGATACCTGGGTGCTATGTCATCGTCAGTTTCCTTGCCGTCAAATCTCTTGGCCTTGTCCCCTAGGGGTCCCTACCCAACAACAAGTATCTCTGTCTCACGACTACCGTAAGATCGGCGGTTTACCAATCATCGATAGATGGAGTCGACCGTGGGGACCTCTCCGGCTCAAGCCGTCAGGGAAGTATTAGAGTCGGCAAGACGTGCAACTAGTCGCGATCAGCCCATAAAGCCGACTGCATAGCCCTCCTTGATTAACCCCGAGGAGGAAGAAGCAGGTTCGACGGGGGATCCGATCATTCTCACACGACGTATCGGGTACTTGGATCTGGGCTTCTATGACAATTTCAGCCAGACAGATCTGTACCCGGCAACTGACCACATAGATCTTGGAGAATATGCCTCGGGTGAGAATCGGATTGCGAAGTTGATCACTTCAGGACCGAGTGCGCCAGGGCCTTCTGGGGAACGTTGGTGCTGAACGACGATTCCCCAGCAAGAGCGATCAGCCCGATGTCTAGACTATCGCCTGCAACCTCTGATCGACCAAACGATCAAGATCTCAACCATAGTATCCCTCCTGATGAGGAAGATACGATGGAGTGGAATTACACCCCATCTAACCCAGACCCTCGAGTGGTTCTCGCGATCCATGACGGTCGGGAAGATCTCGAGGACCCGGATCAGCCCGGGGGCTCACAACGTCGAAGCTCGATGGCTACTCCGTGCAGGAACGGGAATATGCCTACGGCAGTAGATAGAACCCCTCAAGGGACGGGGGAATACGTGTCCCGAACTGCTCGAAGACTCGCCGATGTGCACAATCTGCTATCACGACAACCGGCGGCAAACTTAAGAACACCCGACGGCATACAGTGGCTACGACGGCTGGGGGCTGAACTCCAGCAGGCCCAAGCTCAAGCCGAGCTTCTCGACTCCAGTCGGCAACATACAACTCTACCCGAGGGAAGACCCCCCTCCGACCAGAGGAATCAGGCAGAGAAGGACGACATCCCAAGTACCAGTCTCGCCGGGAGGAAGAGTACGTCGACCTCCATGACACGCTTAATGAGTGCCGATCCCAAAAGCACCAGCGAGAGCAATCTCCTCCCCGGAGAGACCACAGGCACCGCGCTAATGGTTGTCATTGTCAGTACCCGCTATCGTCTTACTAATTAATATATGATAGTTCCATCGATTAACTCAGGTCATCTTCAAACCCAATATCGTACTACATCCCCATAGCACGGCTTGAGTTACTTTTGTGCAGCTCCCATTACATGCCCATAGCTCATACTCCATACTGTGGGGATGTTATGCTCACATCCTTAAACCCGTGTCCCATAGTTTTTAAAAGAAAACATAGTCTAAAAAATGTGTGGCCTAACCAAGTTGTGTCCATGACCATAAACGTGACTATCTGAATAGATTGTTAATACTCTGCAGAGGTTGGGTATCTTGGAATTGTTGGGCATTCTTTCTGTCTGAAACTCAACTGCATGCTATATGGCTCTGGCTTAGTTAAATAAATAGTTTATACTTGTTGTTGGCATTGTTGTATCGCAGATTGTTACACATGACCCTCGGCACCAAAGGGGGGTCTGAATTGTGAGGGTGTACTCAATCTACACTAAAACCTAGTGGGAATGTTTGCTTTCAGGTATGGCCTATTGAAAGACTTCGCCATGATCTCTCTGCCAATAAACTAATGGGTGTGTACTACATCGACAACGGCTGGTTGGCAACAAGACGAGATTGTGTCCTGTGGGTAAAGTGTACAATCTCTGCAGAGTATAAAACTAATGAATTAGCTGCGTCCATGGTAACAAACGACACAATATTCCAATAATGCCAAGGAACCTGTCTTCTTTTCTTCTCAATCTTTCTTTTCCCTCTAAATGTAGGTGGTCTGAACATATTGTCATTGGGACTAAGTCTTAGACCATACTTAATATGTGTTGGTGGTCAGAACCTTTACTATCATACCCTTGATTAAAAAGTGTTTAATCTTAAAACTGCGTTCGAATCTAATAAAGTACTTCAACTATTAAAATGCTTTTATGAAAAACAAGCTAGCAAGCCTTTCTTTGTTAAAGCCTGCATGTAGCGTTAGGTTTCCCTAAAGAGGGGGCACACTAGGTATGTGAAGTACTCATCTAGCATGTTTGTTTTTGGGAATATTTAGATTTTTACGAAGATGAAGCTGAAGACTATGATGATTATTATCATCACGATGTTGAGAAGTAGAGTTATGCTAGACCTCATCGACTGCCTGTGGCTGTGATGAAGACCCTTACGCTATCTTTGTATTTTTTTCTGTTGTGTTTCTAAATTGTAAAGGACATAAGTCCTTGTTATCATATTAGCCCCATGGCTTACCGTATGAACATTTTCTTGTAATAAACTATGTGATGTGCGTTATGTATCAATTTGTCTGTGTTTCGTCAGCATGTCTTGGGACTGATGAAGAATACGCAAGGGGTCTAGGTGTTACTCTCAGGTCCTAACAGAAGTGGTATCACAGTTGCTTGGACTATAGGAAGCATGACCCTAGTTAGAATGGAACAGACTTAATGATTTACTTTCTTGAAAAATATACTTTACAAATTATTAAGCTTCTTTGCTACTAGTTTCTGTTATTTGGTTTACAAAATGTTACTGATCCTTCTCTATTCAAAATTCTTGTAGATGGCCGACTAAGGTTCACCAACCGGATTGAGGAGTACATAGACTTGGGTCGTGAGTTCAGGGATATGTTGCAGTAGCTAGAGTTCAACAAGCAAGTAGAGTTTACTGGTCGGCGTTGTACCATGATGGAGGATGAGGAGCGTTGGACAATTTCAGTACTGGTACTCGCACACCAGCGTGCACCAATGGGACCTTCTCGCTTCTCCGTTGAGGGGGAAGACTGGGAAGATGAACACGTTCTCGTAGCACACAAGACCTTGCTATGTCTCGCTGACTAGTTCAGCAACAAGCTAAGAGCACTACCTACTGCTTCTACCCTCACTTGATCTCAGGAGGAGGCATGTCCCAGAGTAGGAATTTCTAGGAGGAGGATGATCAAATATGCAACACATGACTCGACTAGCTTTTGGACTAGCTTATCGTGTTTTACTTAGTGCCACCATGCTAGAGGGTGCAGGCCTAGAGAGGCAGACCTACCAGTAGGAGAATGAGCAGCTAAGGGAGAAGTTGGTAGAGGCCCTCGCAGATGTTGCCGCTGCTAGAGCTGCCATCACTAAAGCCAGGATCATCGCTGCTGAAGCAAACACCACTGCTGATATGTATCAATTTGTCTGTATTTTGTCAGCATGTCCTAGGACTAATGAAGAATACACAGGGGTCTGGGAGTTACTCTCAGGTTCTCACAAGAAGATAGGGTGGCTTGAGCAGAAAACAAAATGGGCTGAACAGTGAATGTTGTTCAAACTTTAGATCCAATTCGAGCATCATTTTGAATAGTGCAAAAGGCAGAACATCACAAAAGTGGGTTCAGAGAGTTGAGTAGATGCTCCCTGGGTTTTATGGATTTTTTATTTTTCTTTGAGGTGTTAAAACAGGGAGAAACAAGCTATTCTCAAATCTGGTCCAAATTTGAATTGAAACCATTCGGGATTTTTGAACTGGACAAGGATGGCTGACCATGGAAAGAACTCAAGGTAGTGAGAGGTGCTTCCCCTGACTTTTGGGAAATTTTCTAAGGTTTAGAATTTAGGACATTAGCTTAAATTCAAATATGGTTCAAACACAAATTTGAAATCATTTGAAAAATTTGAACCTAGGGTCACCATATTATTTTATAATATGTCTAGGATTGTTGTCAAGAGTATTGTGGGATTTTTTTGAATTTTTGGAGGTCAAAAGCACACATGAAATAATGAATTAGTGTTTCCACACCAAATTCAGTATTGCAAAAGAAATTGGAAAACATATTTATAAATAGGGTTTACTATTTAAAAGAGTGATATAAAAAAGACAAATATTGGGATATGCATATCATACATCTGGTAGGAGCATGTATAGCACTATTTAATTTGGAAATTAAAAGGTCAAGGAGACAAGGGTCATGGAGGAGGTGCCGAGGGATTTGGGTTTCCGTTCATTAGGGTTTTGAGGAAAAGAAGAGATGGAAAGGAGATTGGGAATGACTCCATGCTTAGGTGATCACATCAGTAAAAAGGGGAAGAAGATTACCAAGGGCATTAGAGGTAGAATAGGAGTGGACATTTTCAGGAGAGCGAAAAGGTGATATAGGTCTAGGTAGTTATCTAGGTATAGATTCATAAAGGGATGTAGGTGGGTAGAGGTTCACATACATCGATGGATGCATGGCTGAATAGATGGATAGATAGATGGATAGAGGGTTAGGGCATGCAGTAGAAAGAAAGGTGTGTATATATATATATATGTAGCTACACATATGGGAGTATATAGAAATGGATACGGCTATATGAACAGATCACAGAGAGATGGGTTAAGAGTTAGAGTAGTAAGGGGGTCAATGAAGACTAGGGATTATATGCTTGGCTAAATTAATATGAGGTTACGAGTGAGAGGATAGAGTTTTTGGTTGCCACCACATTCATGGTTTTATAAGAAACATGTTTTGAGGGCAATAAGGTTTTAGCAAGATCCAATTTTAACAAAGCTGCAAGCAAAAAGTTTTTGTAAACCCTAATTTTTTGGTTATTGAAAAACAATGTGTGACAATTGTAATTATCGTCATCAGTTGGAAGGGGACGATGAGCAATGGTCTTTTGGCCTTGTTGGCCCTTGGAAGGAATGTTGATCCTATTGACAACCTCTACTGGCAAATCCTTCTCTCATATTTGTGGACTAGCAGCCACCTGTGGAAATGGCCTCGGTCTCTCCCTCCTTACGTATATATCCATCTTCGGGGAGGAATCACTCAACTGAGGTGATGGAGGAATGTTGGTCTCAAAGTCGTCATTGCTTTGACAACTCCAAGAACTCCTCTTATCCTATGTGACCTTAGATAGAAAGGATTTGGTTAATATTTTTGTGGAGGAAGACATAAGAAACTCAAGTTTTCAAGGAATCTTGGAAGTTCCAAGATCAAAGTTAGAGGTTTCGGAAACTGCCCTGAACATGTTTCTTTGAGAACTTGAAAATTCTAAGATTTTCTCAGAGGGTCCAAGTTGTGCTTCAATCCAAACATAGAGCAATGTAAGAAGTTCTGGGAAAAGCTCAGATGTTCTAAGATCCGAAAATATGTGGTTGGAACTGATTTCTCGAAGTTATGAACTTTTCTTGGGGCTTCCTACTTCTGTTTGCTTAGAGCATAGAGAAGAAGTCGAAGGCTCCGAGAAAAATTTCAAAAGTCCGAGTTTCTATGAGAATTAGGGTTTCTAAATCTAACCGCGCAAGGATTTGGGGCTACAATGCATGATTTTCTATAGGAGATCAATCGAATCAAGTGTGAAATGAACGAGGAAGTTGAAGATTACCTGTGAGTTGGATGTGGGACGCTACAGGTGGTCACGGAGGTCTCAGATTTTATAGCCGTGTACTAACTCGGTAGTGAAGATCCTCGACGTCAGCGTCTAAAGGCTAGCACGGATGGTACGTGACTGGTGTGGTTGTGCGTAGTCTAGAGGTAGTGAAAGAGGGTGTGGGAGTAGCGGTGGTGATAAGTGTTGCAAGAAGTCGGAGATGCCGAGATGAAACACAGAAGATGTTAGTGGATAGGTTTGGTTCGGCTCCTTAAGAGAAAAATGGTTCATAGGGAAACTCAAAGGTTCCAAGAATTTGTCGGAGGTTCCAAGAATCATGGAGAACCACACAATAACCTTGGAAGGACCGATTGTAAGTACATTGCAAATCTCAGAAATTCTGGGAAAAATCTTGGAAGTTCTGGGAACATGTACAGGAGTTAAGCACAACGACCTTGGTAGCTTTAGAAAAAATTAGAGATTCTAAAAACCCTAGGTGGCAGGACATTGGCGATTCTCGTAAGTTCAAAAAAAGATGTCGAAAGTTCCAAATTTGTTTAATGGATACACTTAATTGAACCTCGAAAGCTCCGGCAAAAGTCAGAAGTTTCGAATTTCTGAACAAAAGTTCACATGTATACATTTGAATGAATTTTCAGGGTAAGTTTAGATAGAGTAAGTCTAGAGAGTTCCTTATAGGTCCATTCCACATCCAATGGGAGAACAATCAAGCAATCAAAGCAATAATATGGATGAAAATTGGAGAACAATCAACTCAAAGTCTTCATAAAATAGAGCAAATATGCTCAAACATTTACCAAAGATCTGAGATAGCAAATAAGACGTAAGGAACCAAATGTGATGATATTGATGGTGTTACCACCATGTGTGAGCTGAAATTTGCACTAGGACCTCTATGCATTTGAGCATGGGATCCTATGATGCAATGACTCACATTTTTGCGTATCCATCATTCAGAGGATAATAAATGCACGGAAATATTGATTTGTTCACACTTTTTAGGATGTATTTGCTCATTGAGAGAACAATACCCCCATTAGTCTGTTCACACATGTTAGGCTCCAAAAATCAAATGAAGCAATCAAGGACATGTCCAAGATGTTTAACTCACTCCTCAACTCAATAAACCTATGATCATCTAAGGGCTTTGTTAAGATGTGTGCTAATTTGTTTTCTGTCCTGACATGATTTAAGGCTATATCTCCTTTAGTCACATGATCCCTGAGGAAATGGTGTCAGATATTTATGTGCTTGGTTTGGAAGTGTTGGACAGAGTTGTAGGCTATCTTGATTGTATTTTGAATGTCACACAAAAGAGGCATTTCTTTCAAATTGACTCCATAAGCTCTCAAGGTTTGCCTCATCCAAAGCAATTGAGCGCACCAACTACCCCTGGAGATGTACTCTGCTTTGGCCTGAATACAGCTATTTAGTTTTTTCTTGGATGACCATGACGCTAAGGATCTACCAAGGAATTGACATGTATTGAAGGTACTCTTCCTATCTACCTTGCAACCAGCGTAATCCGAATCCGAATATCCATCAAGATCAAAACTAGCACCTTTGGGATACCACAAACCTAGGTTGGGTTTGTGAACTAGATATCTCTAGATTGTCTTAATGGCCACAAGGTGACACTTCGGAATGGCTTGAATCTTGCACACATGCACACAATTAGCATGATATCAGGCCTAGATGCAGAAAGATAGAGCAAAGAGCAAATCATGGATTGATATACCTTTTGATCCACGGATTTACCTACCTCATTGAGGTCGATATGCATGTTGATTTTCATTGAAGTATGGATTAGGTTGGCATTCTCCATGTCAAACTTGTTGAGCATGTCATTGATGTCCTTACCTTCGCTAATGAATGTTCCTACACTACGGAAAAACTTCGATTCGACCTTGTTTTTGCTAATGAATGTTCCTTCACGAAGTTGCTTGACTTCTAATCCAAGGAAAAACTTCAATTCACCCATCATGGAGATCTCAAACTTGTCGACCATCATTTTGTCAAAATTTTCGCTAAAGGTATTGTTAGTCGACCCAAATATGATATCATCCATATATATTTGGCAAACAAAATGCTCGCCATCAATGGACTTAGTGAACAATGTAGAATCAATAGTTTCAATTTTGAAGCCCTTATTGACTAGAAACTCCCTAATGCTCTAGGAGCTTCTTTGAAGCCATATAATGCATTATGGAGTTTATAGCTATGGTTAGGAAATTTAGGGTCTTCAAAACTGGAAGTTTGCTCTACATAGACTAGTTAATTGATTTTGCCATTTAAAAATGTGTGCTTTACAACCATTTGATAAAGCAGGATATTATGATTATTAGCAAATGCAAGCAAGATTCTAATAGCTTCTAGCCTAGCAACCAGGGCACAGGTTTTCTCAAAATCGAAACCTTTGACTTGTGTGTAGTCTTAAGCCTTGTTCCTCACAACTTGTCCATTTTCATCTTGTTTGTTGCGGAAGACCCATTTGGTGCCGATGAGGTTTTTGCTTTGTCTTATCACAAGCATCCAAACCTCGCTGTAGGTGAAGTTGTTCAATTCTTCGTGCATCGCATTCACCCAATCCAGATCCTCCAAAGCTCCATCCACCTTTGAAGGTTCCAAAGAGGAGACAAAGAAGTAATGTTCTAAAAACTTAGCAACACGTGAATGAGTTTGAGTGCCTTTATGCATGTCGTCAATAATTTGGTCAATGGGATGGTCATGTTGCAAACTCCTATGGATCCTTCAATGGTCTGGTTGGTCTTGAGGAGGAACTTGAGGTTGAGCACTATCATTTTGAATTTGGGCTGCCTCCACATTTTGGATCTCATCATGTGTGATGTGGGAGGCTCCACTTTAGTTGATGTCATGCTCTTATTCATCTCTACTGATATCACTTCTCCTAGTGACATGTTCTTGATGACATTTGCCAACTAATCATCAGGTACATCAATGAGAAAGCTTTCTACTTAGGAGCCATTAGTTTCATCAAATTGTATGTCACATGACTCTTCAATTATATATGATGTATTATTGAAGACTCGATAAGCATACAAATTCGAAGCATATCCAATAAAGAATCTTTTGTGATGTTTAGGAGGAAATTTAGAAAGATCTTGCTTCTTGTTAAGGACATAACACTTTCTCCCAAATACGCAGAAGTAGGATAGTTGGGCTTCCTCCTGGTGATGAGCTAGTATGGCGTCTTGTTCAAGATTTGATGAAGGTATAACCGGTTGATGGCCTAACATGTGGTATGGATGGCCTCTTGTCAAAAGCAACCAGGAGAGTTCTATTCATTGAGCGTTGTCCTTAGCATCTCAATAAGTGTGTGGTTGTTCCTCTCCATCACTCCATTCTGTCGCGATGTGTAGCCAAAAGATAACTCATGCTTGACACATTCTTCATTGCGGAACTCTTCAATATTGGTGTTCTTGAACTCTGCTCCATTTTTTGTCCTTACGTTCTTGATCTCCATCTTTGATTCATTATGAGCTCTTCTCACAAATTTCTTGAAGATCTTGTGTCTGTTCTTTGTAATACAAGAAAAACACCCAAGTATACCGAGAAAAATCATCAACGAAGTAACAAACACATACAAGTTACCTCCTATGCTGACATTGGTGATAGGATCAAACAAGTTCATGTGAAATAGTTCGAGTGGCTTGGTTGTTGTCATGATGTTCTTCACGGGATGTGGTCCTCCCACATGTTTCTTGGCTTGGCATGCACTACAAAGGTGATCTTTGTCGAAGGTCATGTTCTTGATGCCAAGTATGTGATCACCCTTGAGAAGCTTCTTGAGGTTCCGCATTACACATGAGCCAACCTTCTATGAAATAACCTCCCTAAAGGAGACTTTGTGAAGTGACTCCGCACACCACTGCATGCTGTAGTGTGCTAGTTTTCGATATAATAAATTGAAAACCCCGTCTCATTAATATTACATCCATCGCAATAGTACAATATAAGCATTGATGGTCCAACAACTAAATTTTTACAAGCTCCAAATATACAAATGTTTCTGACTCGAAGGAAATATAATAAGTTAAGTTCAGAGAAGATAAAGACTGAAATGTAAAATAGAAAGTAAAAGACTGAAAACTATGTAAATAGAGTTTTATTACTACTACCATTATTCCTAACTGTGACACTATTCTACTCTTGGTCTATCTCCACATCGTCCTACTCTCCGAAGTCGAGGTAGTAATCAACCCCTTCGATTGCTCCGGACAGATCTAGCTCCTCTTTCCCCTCGTGGGTTTCGGCTTTTCCACACTCTATTGACGAAGTCGACCTCGGACGGTAAACTTGAGGTACCCCGGTTTGGCTGACTAAGGAACCAAGGGGACGAGCTGCTAGATAGTCTTTGCACTTGCTACTACCTCCCCATACTGCCTCCCCAAAATTCTCGGGAAATATGAATGTAGAAAATGTGGAACATAGGGGGGAAAACAACTGTGAACTCCTCCTGGGAATTTTTTATATATCTCTGCTCAATGGGAAGAGTCACCCCCTCTTTTATAGATGGGATCGACCTTCAAGTGTATATATATACATTCCTGCCCCCAAGCAGTTTACGGTTCTACCCCCTTTCTTACTACAACATCCATGGTAGCTTTGCTATTTCCTCCTCGCCTCTACATAATACATTCGCCAAAATCTATCCTGATGCTCCTTGCTAGTACAGATCGCCGATCAGACTAGCATCTCCTCGGTGAGGCCCTGGCACTTGACCTACCCCGGACTCTGGTCGCTGTCGCCTCACCCAAGTACACCTCGCCAGCTCGTTCGGACGTGCCTCGACCATGCGCGCCTCGCCCAAGCGTGTAATGCCACATCGCTCAGGTGCACCTCGCTAGAGTAACACCATGTTGCCCAAGCATACCTCGCTGAGGTGTGTTCCTGCATCCCACAAAAATTCTGCCTTAACAAGTTAAAATGATACTTACTAAGGGGTTGGGGATACCTCGTCTGGGGCATCGTGGTAGACTCCCTCAACAGTTGCCCCTCACTATCACAGGCAGTGAGCTTGCCACAGCACTGGACAACGTCTCTTTTTGTCAAGGGACGAGGTAGACGCCTCGCAGCACGGGATGTGGTGCCCCACTATTGAAATTGATCTTCACCTTTTTTTGCCTTCTTCCTTTTCCCACTGCCATTTATATTATCTATCTTCATTATTATTATTATTATCCGTGTCCCGAACTGGAGCCTCTGCTAACCCCGGACTCCAACTGCCGCCTCTTTGATTTCCAGGCCTCCTCCAGTGGCTATATATATAGCCGGGGTCCTCCCGTTTCTCCCCTCCCCTCAACTCTCACACCCAACCGCCGTTGCACTCTAATTGCTCTCACATGCTCCACTCCGGCCGCCTTTGCTCACCTCACCCTTGCCCGTGGCAAAATTTAGTCCTCTCACTAGGTGGCCTTCAAGTGACTTCTAGAATCTGACAAGAGGACTGCAACAAGAGGACTGCAACAAGAGGACTGCATGAAGTCTCAAATCTGACACCTCACCTTTTTTAGGTTGCCATGTCTCCTCGCAAATGGCCCACTGCGTCGAAGCAAAAAGGGAAGAAGGCGGGGGAGAAGGCCATCTACTCCCACTGGCTAGGGCTATCGCAAGCCACCGAGGTCACCCCTGACGTGCTTGCGAGATGCAGGGTGCTTCTCGTTGGAACCAGAGGAGCAAAGACCCATCCTTCCGGAGGCGGGTAGTGTGCACGGAGCCACCCGGCCGGACACATCCTGGTGTTCGTGTCCCAATTCGAGGTCGGGCTTACTTTCCCCGCTGCCCCCATTGCGTAGGAGATTCTCGACTACTTTGGTCTAGAAAACTCGGACCTCAACCCCATGGCGATCACTCGCATGGCGATCTTTGAGTGGGCGGTTAGGTCCATGCGTATGAAGAGCACAGCGATGTGCTTCGGCTTCTTCCACAAGTCGATCATGACCATGGTGACATTGCACAGCAAGGCTTTGTCCATATACGGGACAGTTAGCTTCCACGCGAACCACTGGGCCGACACCTCCTACATGGCCATGGTGCTTAAATATAAGTGGAAGAATTGGCGAAATGAGTGGTTCTACTACCGTGTGGGTGACCTCAGGTTCACCTGGCGAAAAACCACTCCTGGTTACGTCCCTCGTAAGCTCCTGCTAACGTCCAGTGACATGGTGCAACACGATGCCCTGGGCCAAATGAGCCACCAACTCTCCTCCTGCGACCTTGTCGAGGAGTACGTCCTGCTTAGGGTTTGGCCACTCGTGATGGGGTGGCATGTGAAAGCCACCTCGATCACCAAGGGCAAGCCCTTAGGACCATGCGACTTCTATGGGTATATGCTTACCGAAGGTAAACTTCCACACCTTATAGCTTGCCTTTCTTTGGAATTACATGCTCACACATTTTCTCAATGTCCCCTTTGGCAGGATATGACCTACGTCATGTGGAAAGGGAGGATGACGCGATACTCGGATGCTTCTTGTCGTTCGAGGCTCGAGTGGTAGCAAAGCTAATCAGTGGTCACTAAAACCAGGCCTACGAACTCTTCCGATGGAACGTGCCACCTCTCCTGGACGTCGCACCGATTTGGAACTCGAAGGCCAGAGAGAAACGGAAGCGTGCCGACTTACCCTTGGCAAAAATAAAGTAGAAGATGCACGCCGTAGAGGACCTACCAAACTGGACCGACAATGACGACAGCAAGCAACGCAAATGGTCTGCACGAGGTGGCGCCGATGCTAAGGTGGAAGAGGGATCTGAGGCTGGTTCACGCGCCGAGGGGGTCAAGAAAAAGACCGAGGCCGAGCTTACGGCCGTACCCCCTGGCATATCTAGGTCTGGGGCTCAGGAAGGGGCCTACGGGAAGGCTCTCAGGGGTCTTCCATTCCACTACGGTGACGGAGGGAGATGCCCCTTGGTTGGATGCCTCATCGTCCTCATCCAATGTCGATATTGATGATCGCATCGATGTGCTGCCCGACTCTCTCGCTGCGGTGGATAGCTCGTGGACGGCACTACCTGCCCCGGAGACACAAGCTTCTCCACCCGTAGCCCGGAGGAAGGAGCCTCCTCGCTACGCTCTGGTCATCTCGATGCCCCGTGTTCCCTCTCCTGCACTAGGAATGCTCTTCCACGCAGCTTCCCATCCTGGATGTGAAGGTGATAACTCTTTCTTCCACTTCGGTCCCGGATGAGGTGATGCAGACAGGAGGCGTGATCGAGACGACTCCTCCCGAGCACCCACCTTCCCTCGTGACCTTCTGATGCGGACATCGCCATGGACAACACTCTCTCAAGCTATTCAAATCCAAGCGACACATGTGTTGGATCATATGTTGCCAAGACATGGCATGAAAAGGTGAATCTTCTCCTTTACACGTGTCCATCTAATCCTAACAAGAATGGTATGCTACCTAATGCACCAACTCTATGCATGCTTAGGTATGAGGGACTGTCCAAGGTGGAGGGCATCAGGACTCCAAACTTCAAGACCAGCCATGCCCGGAGTGCTGCCTCGGAACCTCTGGACGTGCACTGAAGAAGAAGACCCGGACCCTCCGGACGGCTGGACCCCAAGCCCGGACAGTCCGGCTGAGGGTCCGGATCTTCTCTGGAAAGCCCAGACTGCAGCCCGGACAGTCCGGCTGAGGGTTCGGATCCTCTCTGGACAGCCCGGACTGCATCCCGGACTACAGCTCGGACCCTCCGGCCAACCCGGACAGTCCGGCCCAAATCCGGACAGTCCGGACCTGCCTGTGTGCAGTTTAAATGGGTCACGGCCCATGTATCTTAAGTGGAGGGCTAACCCTATAAATACCGTACCCCTCCCCTAATTAGGGTTTCAGACTTGTTGTTTAGACTTAAGTGAGCTTAGCTCCTAATCTAGGGTTCATCCCTCTAGATTAGGGCTTCCACCATAGATCTTGCTTTCTCTTGTGGATTGTAAGGACCGGCGCGTGCCCCCGGGTGGAAATCGTGGCATTCAATCGAGAGTGTAGTTGATTTGGTTTCCTAGTTTCCCAAAGGCTTTCTCATTGGAGTTTGTTGTTGGGGTGGGTTTTCCATTTAGGCTACACTAGTTATCCAATCCAATCCGCGAAGATTGGGAGCCACCGTATCACCTTCTCTTTGTGACTTGAACCTCGCTTCTTCACAAGATCAACCTTGCAGCGGGAGTTCGTGAGTTGGCCAAAGTTGCATCTTATTGAGGACGACGTGGCTGCGAGCTTAGTCAGGCTGGTGGCTGCGCAGATCAGGGCAGCCTCGAGGGCTACCGCCCCTTATTTGTTTATGACTTAGTGCTCGTTCGTAGCCGAGAAGTCATCAGCGTTGGAAGAGCGGGCAACTAAAGCCAAGGCTCGTTTGGCTGAGGAGAAGGGTCAAGCGACTGACGCCCTTGCTCACCTTGACACCGAGAAGTAACGAGCATCTGAGGTTGAGGCCGACCTCAGCGCCAAGATTGCCACTGAGAAGAAATGACCTAACAAGGCTGAGTCCAAACTCATCATCGAAAAGGACAAGGCCGATGCCACCACTTCCCTCCTAGCCAAGGCAACATTGCCATGGCCCTCCAAGAGGTAACCAAGCTACAGGAGGACATCGATATGCTACAAGAAAGGCTCGGCCATTTCACTGAGTGGGATAGCCGAGTCTTCAGGCTTGTCCACCCTTCGTTCAATGTAGCCACCCTGGACACCACTGGATTCGGGCTCGACGTGGGTGCCTTCGACTACTCCGATGGGGAAGCAGCGACAACGAAGGCAATCCAATGGGTGACCGACGTTTGTTGTGATGCCCACTTGGCGAGCTTTACCTTTGCGTAGGACAACGCACGGGCCGCCATTGAGCTGTCCGTCGGCTGCTCTTCCCTGGCTACCCAGACCAAGCCGACCGTCTTCTCGGCCGAAGGCTATGTTGCTCCAAAGACTGCCGAGATCACCGCTATCCAAGACAAGTTCAAGGCTGAGAAAGGAGCTTGTGCAAGAAAGGAGCCAAGTATGTCGAGGGGATCTAGAATTCTCATGAACCCCAAGACCACCTAGGCAAGACTACCAAGGGCGCATCGAGCGGCACTCCTACAGAGTCTCTCTGTGCCCCAAGGTCCAAAGCCCACGCCTCTTCATCCTTTACCTTAGATCATGCTCCGGTGGCATACATTCGAGATCCCGAACTCGCCTTTTGAAATTGTCACTGCGTCGACGTCGCTTTGCCGCATGTGGCTTGCTACTAACTTCGTACTATGATGCCATCCAGACTCATTTGCTCATGGCGT
This sequence comes from Stipa capillata, assembly GCA_019208055.1. Classification (NCBI taxonomy): domain Eukaryota; kingdom Viridiplantae; phylum Streptophyta; class Magnoliopsida; order Poales; family Poaceae; genus Stipa; species Stipa capillata. The sequence continues at coordinate 159,403 of JAGXJF010005275.1, forward strand.
GACATTATATTTTGACTATGTTGGCTGCAATGTTTATTGTTTTTATCATGCTTTTTTATAGAAAATGTCTTCGCCGTATAAACTGTCTACCAGGTGGCGAGGAACTCGCCCCCTCACTATGATGTCGTGCAAACATTGTTGGCCCAGCTTGTGGGCTAGACAAAGACGTGATATTGTAGTTGAATAAGAATCAAGGAAGCTTGTCGTCGCTGTGAAGACATGAGAAGATAAAGATAACTTGCTCTTCTTAGCCCTTGCCGCGAACATAGCCAACTTGGTATCAGATCCATACTGACTGTAGGTTTGACCCTAGTTAGCATGGTCGCTAGATATAAACCCTAGGATAAAAACTATATTGTCATAAGTCTACATAAAATCACAATAAGTGTGGGTTCTATTTCCCTTATCCACCTTAGCCACTACTCTTTCCTACATTGCTTTAAGAAGTCAAAACATTTTGCTGATCCCTCTTCTACTTCAAAGACTTTAGATGACCCCAATCAAGTGAATAACGAGACCCATACAGTCGAGGCACAAGAATTCACCACTCTTAACCAAAGAGTCATCCTACATCCCAAGGCATGCTACCAAGACAGATTGGCAAGCTCAACCCCACTCTCGACCCTGCAAACGTGTATAACCTCATGGACGTGCACCTTGACCTCTACATCGACACTTCATGATGGACTGCTTCATCGCACAAGAACTTGTCGAGACTCGATACAAGTGGCACAATACTAACAGTTTGACCCATCAAATCTACCACGTCAAGAGTGTGCGAACTCACGATGGAAGCAACTCATTCTGCGGAGAAGACCCATTGGCGTGTGACACCTGTGTCAGGAGCAAGAAACTAGCAATACTAAAGAATGCCACCGCCAAGGACGACAAAATTGAAGATTTATCGAGTGGACTAAACCCATAGGTTAGGTCACTAGTCTTCGCTCACCATAGCAAGAAAATCACCTTCCCTTTAGACCGAGTTTTAGGTGTCCTTAAGGTATACATAAGTATACCCTTTGGAATTGTTTACGACGTGCACTTGGTTTCGTATTTTTCTTGCTTGCTTGAAAAATGTGGCCTGCACATATGTCCTCTAATATATGTAGTGGTCGTATCCACTGTTGAATAGTTAATAGGCCTTACCTTATCTTTAGGACCTAAACAAGTCTTGTTACCCCATCTGTTTGACCTCTCCCTCAATTTTCTCCGATGTCACCTCTTCTTGTCAGCCATATGTCAATTCTTTTTGACAACCTTGGCTTTCCTTCATTCATAAGTCACAAATCGGACAAGAGTGAGCCCTCGTCTTATCCCGAGGCAATCTCTTCGTGAAATCCTCATTGACCTCCAGGATTATCGAGCGGCTATTTAAAGCCCTAACTTTGCTTTTGTGCTACACACCTGTGCCCCTCTCTCTTTGTCCAAACACCTCTTTCTTGCTAGAAGAGCACATAATTCCTAGTGCTCCCCTTCTTGCTAATCTCCCTTCCCTGTGAACATGATGTCTCATGGTGCCCTTTGTCAAGAGACCACCGCCGAAGAGCTCACCGGATTCACAAACATTTTGTGGATTGTGGCTCAGCAAACCCTTGAAGCGACACAATGCCCTAAGTAGCTTGTGTGCCTAGGGAGTGCCTCCTGCTCCTTGTGTGAGTTTTGGGCCAAAGTTCATGTCTACCCAGCTGACACTGATCAAGGTTCACCTCTCCGTTTCATCGGTAAAACCGTGCCTGCTTCAATGATGGCTATCCAAATGGCCACGTGGGAAGCCATTTCTTGTCTTCACCATATAGTTCCTGGCATGAACCAACGAGCCTTCCTTCTCTATCCTAGCTGTGCTCCTAGAAAAGACACCATGTTCGACAACACGCATCAGGAAGAAGACGCTGCAGTGGTCCACCTCAACCACTACCTTGCCGCCCAACACGACTTGCTTACCCAGCTAGCGGATTCTTGGATCTTATCACTCAGAACCATCGATCCCCTGTCCTACTCCAGCGACTCATCGGTGATGCCTGCATGTGCTCCCGGAGTCAATGAGCAACCCCTACCAAGGTTTTCAACAATCGGAGAAGGCATCCGCCGCCGCAAGACCCCCACCACCCCTCAGAGCACTGCCCCTTCCTCGGAGAATGGACATCCCCATGACAGAATGGCCCCTCCCCAGGCTGTAGACCTAAAACATAGATCAGGCAGTCGAGGCATACCGAGGTTGCATTAGCCCCCTCCGTGCTGCTAGTTGTATGTGTGTTCTTATTGTTTTGATGCTTGCGTAGGAATTTGCTTAGTGCCCTTAAGGCACGCCTGTTAGATGTGCTCTTAGGCATATGATAGGTGTCTTGCTGGTTTTCTCGTCATTTTATTGGTGTTTTGATTGGGCCCTCCGGCTCTTGTAATGCTATTATATGTTGTGTGATTTCACTTTTGTGCAATACCAAAACCCTCGTGTTGTTCCCCCTCATCTGGATGCTGTTTTCCCTCTTTTCCATTCTGTCAGCCGATACCTGAAGGCCTACCCCAAGATGGGCAAGTCGAGGAGATCTAAAAGGTCTGGTACCAGAAAAGGAGTTATCTCCCCTGTGTAGAGATTGAATCTGCACGACCCTCCTTCTAAGCCACATCAGTCATTAAATGAAGCGGCCTCGCCATCGACTACCAACCCATTCTACAAGCGAAAACAGATCGACAAAGTTCAACAACTCGAAGATGTTAACAAGAGGGCTAGGAGAGTATGCTTCCGTTGTGGTGAACCTGGCCATTATGCTTACGAGTGCCTCCTCAAGAAACCAACTAGAGGATGAGTTTCCAAACGATGTGGCAAAAAAGGACACGTTGCGCAGCAATGTTCTGACGGCTGTGCCAACTGTGACACCAACCACCCGAACAAAGAATGTCTAATACGCCAGGCCACCTGTTACCTTTGCGAGGCACACAACCACATTCCAGTCCAGTGCCCCATGGAGCTCGTGATAGCAACTATACTTCAAGACCAACGAAGACAACTCTGAGGTGCAATTAAGGATCTAATGACCATGGGATGTAATGGCTAATGCACTAGATAGGCCCACCTACTTTAGTCGATCAAAGCCAGCTCTATGATTTAGTAACCCATGATCTGATATGTATGAGGAAAATAATAAGACTCTTGGAATACCAGTATGTCTAAAGCTAGTCCTGTATTATAAAGATGAATGGGAAATAAATTGGATTTCTAGGAAGGTTACTTGACGGAGGTCGATCTGTTTGAAGGTATGAAGTTGATTGGAGGTTCTGGTGCAAAATGATGATCTAGTAGTTCTTAATATAATTAGTTAATACCCTTGGATTAACCTAGTCTTTGGTCGGAGTAATTTAGACGTGATATCAGATACCTACGGACCGGATTGTATAGAATGGATTGAAAAGGCTTGATGATGTCATAAAGATACTGAGAATGTGATTTCTATCCTAGTGAACGATCTTCCTGATTGTCAGATTTGGAGTAACGCATGAATCTTGTGATCAGAAAGTAAAGTAAATGATTTTAGTGGAATGGAATACATAAATGATCATTGATTTTGGTGGATTGAAAGTGCGGAGAATGACCTCGCTGGTGATGTAAGGATCTTTATGATCATTGATTTTGGTGGATTGAAAGTGCGGAGAATGACCTTGCTGGTGATGTAAGGATCTTTAGGTAATTGTGAATCTTGGATGGACTTACATGATCTTGATCAATTGAGAAGGAATAATGCTTGAGGTTTATAAGAGTCGATCTTTAGATGAAAAGGTTACCCGGTGGAATGCTGTCGAATTTTAACCCTTAACTGATAGAATCATAGATCTATCCCTTATGATCAGAATCACTAAGAATCGGTGGATATTTTTCTTATTGACTTGGATTTAGAAGAATGATCTCTCGGCAATTGGATTCTTAGGCAAAAGGCATATGAATATATATGGAGAATAATTTCTAGATTGTTGTGAATATTTACTTGAATTGGATGCTGTGATCTTAACAGAGGAGTATTTCTCGAATTATATAGGAAATCTTCAGCATGCTTGGATTTGTTGGATTCCAGTACCTAGATCGCTTGAGAATAACATGCAATGACTTATCTGGGATAGCTGATCCAATCTATATGATTTGAGTACAAGTCCTAGGCTAATTCAATGTGAGGTTGATGGACAATTGGATTTAGAGCTTATGAGTGAGATTATCAGGAGTTTTTGAAACATTGGTGGTTCAACAACTTGATTATAGATAATAATGATCTATTAAGATAATAACCAGCCATGATATATTGGATTATCATAGCCCCCACAAAGATTTTTAAGTGGGGTAGTTCCATTAACTTGGAAGGAAACTTGACTGATGTGCCCTAGTAGAGAGTAGTGGTCTTGTATCTAACGTATGTGCATTCAAGCCACTATCAAGATTGTGACGAGAAGCAAGAGAAGTCGACTCAATGACACTACCCCACCTGATACCACAAAGATGATGGGAAAAGGACTTGCGCTGGATCTATGAAGACTTACCACAGCAGAAGACCATGCAGCCCCACCTCTGTTCTTTCCCCTAATCTATTCGAATCTCAGGGATGAGATTCTATTTAAGGGGGGTAGGTTTGTCACACCCTAATTTTCCATAACCTGAAATTATGGGCTTACAAAAACTTTTTGCGTTAATTAAGCTACCTTAAGTCAACCTAAGTAAAACCCTGACTTCAAATCATGAAGTTGATACAGATCCAAACCCCTACTCTTAGGGCCTCTTGACATCCTTACCAACCGAGTTCGGTAATTGTCCATTCCTATATTCCTTCAACATCTGTTCAGCCATACACCTTGTTCCTTCCTTCTCCCGGCAAGGAACCCTAACCCCTCTGATGCGGACATCACCTCCATCAAGGATGATAAGAGCCCAAATCTACCTTTGAAACCTATTGGACCAATGACAAGGGCTCGAGCCAAGGCTATACAACATGAGGTGACTCTATTCCTTGATACATCTCCACTTGATTTGAGTATGAATGGTATGCAACCTAATGCTTTGATTCTTTGTGTGCTCAGGCATGAAGGAGCAACCAAGTGGAAGAACCAACTGACGAGCAACGGGACTGAGGAAGAGATGCCAAGCATTAAGTCCCCAAGCTCCAAGCCAAACCCTAGCTGGACTGCTGCTTCGGAACCTCCGGATGTGCACTAGAAGTAAAGAACCGGACTGTCCGGCTAAGACCCGGACCCTCCGGATCCGAGCCGGACCTCAGCTTGGACCCTCCGGGCGGGTATCCGGATCTCCTCTGGAAAACCCGGACCTCAACCCGGACACTCCGGCTGAGCGTCCAGATCTCCTCTGGAAAACCCGGACCTCAACCTGGACCCTCCGGCTGAGTGTCCGGATCTCCTCTGGAAATCCTGGACATCAGCCCGGACCCTCCGGCCTCAATCCGGACACTCCGGATTCTGCCTGTGAGCAGTAAAACGGGCTGCAGCCCATGTATCCAAGGGTTACGGGGTTAGGACTATAAATACCCATACCCAGATAGTAATTAGGGTTAGACTTGTTGTTAAGATTAATAGAGAGCTTTGCTCCTAATCTAGGGTTTCACCCCTCTAGATTAGGGTTTCATCTTAGGCCTTGTAATCTCCCTTGGATTGTAAGGACCGGCGCGTGCCCCCGGATGGTAATCGAGGCATCCCTTGAGAGGAGGAGTTGATTTGAGTCCTAGTTCCAAAGACTAACCCATTGGGGTTTTGTTGTTGGTTTGGGATTTCATCTAGGCCCTTCTAGTTACCCTAATCCAAATCGTGAAGATCGGGAGTGTGAGGGACTCGGTATTTTAATCCAAATCAAGGAATTCACAACAAGTGAAGACGGTGACCATAGCCGCTACCTGCGACGGACTATGGCCCACCCCCGCCCCGTGCGACATGCATACGACACAATGCGTATGACTCACCACGGCCTGATTGAAGGATCACGATTCCAAACACATACGCCACAATGCGTATGACTCACTTTGGCAATGGATCGTTCATTCACTTTGCACTTCACTTGATTCGGAATAAAATAACAAGTTCCTCCATATGCACCCAACCACACTCCCCATTTCAACATACACGCATGACAGACGGGAGGTGGGGGCATATGTTGGACAGCAAGCATATCATCACACGAACCACTACAATACGATAATACTACTAGCTGTCCACGTTGTGAACTATTTAGTTTACATCATTCGGTGATAACCGGAAACATATCCAAATGTAAAGTATTTAAACAACAGGGGAAGAAAGTTAAGTGAGTCCCACAGTGGCGCATCGACCGCTGACCAAAAACCAACCAAAATCCCATGCGTCGATAGCCAACCAAGAAAACCAAGAGATTAAACATCCTCGAAGTAATCCTCGACCACTGGCTCACCTGCAATGATCTAGGAATATCCTAGGTGAGTACGAGGTACTCGCAAGACTTATTCGTGCTTGATTAGATGTCCTACACATACTAGTATAGCAGTAATAAAACATGGTGCATCTCGAGCTAGCAAGGTACAATCATACGAACATTGTACTAACAGAGGGAAGGTAACCATGGGAAGTAACTCACAGTTCAGATTTCATACATCTTAATGAATGATCATGATGGCACTCACTAGTTACATGTGCTCCTTAATGCACAAGCACAGTGGCACTCACTTGCCATTTCCCCACCACTTGGGGACAGTCCACACATCCACATTAACAGTGAGCCATCATGACAACACATTCACTTAATCTCTCGGATCGTTACCGGCAATCGATCACCCTGAGTGTAAAGAGTGTCTTATCCCTTGGAGGTTGCAAGGCTCCAAGGGTCTTAGACTTACCTCAACTACACCCCAGCCTCGATGTCGCTAACGTCCACGCGTGACAAGGGGAGTAATCACGATGGAGTCACCTCAGGGTTGGTATCGCGACAACACTATCCTTACACCTGGTCGCAACATGCATTCCAAATGATACCAACTTTATCCATCAGACACTTTCCCTTCGGCTCTCACATCTCACCTTAGTAGGTTCAAATATTTAGTGTATCAGGTTAATTTCAACCATAGCTAGACATAACTTACAGCATATCCTAACATGCTAGTTTAACCGAACTCGACCACAATTTTCCGAACAACAGTCCACACATCAACATATAGATAAGTAAAGCAGGTAACCAACAATTAAATGATGCAACAAGCTCTGCTTGCCTTGCTCAAGTTGTTCCTGGTCTTGCGGTGAATAGTGAGCCTGGTGGTCTCCTTCTTCGAGCTCTGAGGGCAAGCAATGCGAATACCGGAAACAAAACGATAAACGAAAGTAATGAGTCCAGCATGTATGCATGATGTTTGATGCTCAGTGCAAGAATCTAAAATGACATAGGCAGGATAGAAATCTATAATAACAAGATTACGTTGGTTTGGATGGGTAGAGACGGGGTTATGAAACTAACAATGCATGCATGTCCGATTATCTTTGATTGCGAGTTCGGATGGAAAATTACTTTGCACATTAGATGGTCAGGGCCTACGATGTTTGTGTTGTAGTAGGGCTCTGCGATACGAAGTTAACGCCGCTGGAAGCATGCAATTTGGAGCTATGGTCGTCAAGTTATGCATTATGGGAAATCGTCGTTCGAACGCGAGGCACTAATTCAAACTCAATGGGGCTCAGGTTTACATTTCAAATTTTGAAGTTTTGTTCCAGCCAAGTTGTAGGAAATTTCATAAGCTTTCCAACGATATAAAATTTGCTAAATTTGGATCTACGGTTGAAAAGTTACGGCGTTTAGAAATTTATCGAAAATCTAAACCAAACCCTAACCCTAATCCAGCGAGAACAAAATGCTACGCATACCCAAGGAGTTACCCTAACTTCTACACGCACCCGATCTGGTGTACCCCGGATTTTCCACCCTTAACTGCCTCTCGTTGACGTGTGGGACCTGCAGGTGCACCCGTGGCCAAATAAAAAGAGGCCACGTGGCCTCCTCACTCTCACTCCTCTCTCTATCTCTCGAATCCGACCGAAGAAGGGGGGCCCGGCGGCGGCGCCTCTCGCCGGAGGCTCGTCGGAGAAGGCCCGAAGGCGAGCTAGGGCACGGCGAGGTCAGGGAAGGCGGCAGGAGCACAAGAGGCTCACCCCGAGTTCAATGCGGTATTCGGAGACGGCGGAGGCGGTCGGGACAAGGCCGGCGACGGTGAGGAACGACGGCGACAACCGGGGCAGCTCGGGGGAGGTCCTCGGGCTCAGATCTGAAAAAGGGAGAAAAGGAGGTGGTTAGGGAGAAGGGAGGGAGCTCAAGGGTGAGGAAAAGGGGACCGGAGATGCACTGGAACGGTGGTGGGAGCTCGCTGGACTTGCGGCCGGAGGCAGAGACGAAGGCGACGAGGAGAAGCGCTCGGGCTCGGACCTGCGAAGAAAAGAGGATGGGGATGTGAGGACGGGAATGGGGGAGCTCGGGAACAAGGAAGAGGGGACGGGGAGCCACCGGAGCGACGCCGATTTCTCGTCGGAGTACCGGTCGGCGTTGGAGAAGAAGCGGCGGAGAGGGGCGCTCGGGCACCGGAGGGAGAGGGGGAGCTAGGGTTAGCGCAAAAGGGGAGAGGGCGAGGAGGCTGTCGGGATGGCCCTTAAATAGGGCGGCGGTGCTCGGACAGCCGGTGGGGCGCCGCCCACCATGGCTAACCGCCGGCGGCGACGTGGGAGGCGGGGCCTGACGCGTGGGCCCCGTGCGTCAGGAGGAGAGAGGAGGGGGAAAGAAGAGGTGCTGACGGGTGGGGTCGGGAGGTCAGAGAGAGAAGGGAGAGGGAGCGCGCGGGCTGGCGGGCTGGCCGAGTGGGCCGGCCGAGCAGGCCCCGGCCCAGATCCTTTTCTGAATTCTTTTATTTTTATTTTTCTTTTAAACCTGGGCAGAGGTACATATTAATTCATTTGAGGGTCTAAATGCACTCCAAATGTTTTAAAATTTTTACAGGACCTTTAAAATAGCACCTAGGACTTCCTATAAAAATTTGAGGTTATTTGAACACTGTTTGACCAGTTTTGAATTCAAATTCAAATATTGCTTGAAAATGAGTTTGAACTGTAGCCAAGCCCTAAACTCCTCCAAAAAATTTGAAATTTAGCATGGAGCTAACATTTCCATATTCATGGCTATTCCCAAGGTTTGGCAACTTTTTATGCATATTAACTTGCCATTTACTTAACCCTAGTTTTTATCTCGTTAGGGTTTGAATTCGGAGTTTCCATTGAGCTATTATTTCACGTAACGTTTGGATCTCCCTTGGGAAGGTATTGTGAGTGAATGGTCCCAACCAAGGAACTCTAGACCTCATTCACCTAACATTGCGAAAATCCCTGGTTTGCTAACCCAAATAAGTTGATTGGTGTTTGCAAAATTCACCACCGAGGATGAGATATGTACGTATTCTATAAAATACAATCATATCATATTTAAGTTTAAATAAGGTGTGGGTGGGGATGATGGCATGTATGCATGAATGCAAAGCAGAAACCTAATCGTTGAATTTGGGTATTACAGGGAGCCCTCCATATCAACTTGGTATCAGAGCTCTAGGTTTCCATGATTTGGGTTTGTATCCCCTCTTTCCCCTACCCCCAATTGCTAGCTTTGTTTTGATTTTTCTTGTCTATTTCGAAAACCCCACAAAAAGAGCCCGATTTGAGTTTTAGATGCAATTTGGAGGTTTGGGTGAGCTTTGGTTGGTTTTGATCCATTAGATCTTTGCTATACTTGTTGGTCTAATCTTCCTTTACGTTGTTTTGGCCGATTTCATCGTTTGCCCCTTCGATTTGGTGGTTTTCGGTCCGCCCAAAAACCCCAGATCTGCTCCTCTGTTCCTCGGCCGGACCCTCTGGATTCCAGCCAGACAGTCCGGGCGGCTGGACCCTCCGGATTTAACCCGAACAATCCGTATTGGCCAGAAACAGGGCGCAGCACTTCACCATTTGGGGTATATCTTCCACACCTGGTGTCCGTTTTGGGTGATCTTGGACTCGTTGGAAAGCTAACGACGAGCTCTAGGTGATCATCATCAACACCAAACTCCACAAGCAAGGTATAATCTCCGACAAGTCTATTTTCCTTACAATTTCTTTGTGAGCCAACATCTCATCCTTTTGCGAACACTTTGAACCTATGAATAGTAGCTCTTTGATGATTGCTAGGGTCTTGTACACTTGTGCTACTTAGAACACCCTGTCCCAAGCAATTTGAAAATCGTTAATCTTGTAAGGTCTTGGCACCAAGAAAAAGTGGAAGAAAAGTAAGATCAAAAGAAAAGAGTCAAAAAAGAAGAAGCAAGTGCCATGACCATCTTGTAAGAAAGCGCAGAGCTTGGAAGAGAACCCAAGGTAGAGTAGTAGCTAGGTGTGCAAATCTTTCACCCTACACTTTGCAATCGAGCTAGCGTCTTTCTTTGTATTTGTGCAACACGAGCTTATAGTCTTCGCTAGGAACATTTTGTACTAGCTCACTTCTTTGGTTGCACAAATCTCATTATCTTTGCGCATGAGTTGTTTGAGCTTCGCTTATATCGTTTGAGATCAACTCTTATTGCATTGTTTCATTGTGGATTATTACTAATCTTTGCAAAATCTCGTTATTCCATTTGCTTAGTGTATTGTGCTAATCCTTTCGAGATCCACTAAAAGCTTTGTTTGAGTTAGTGCTTTGGAACTTGGGACTCCTTCAACCTACTCTTGAGGGTCGCTTTTACCGTCCACGGCCCGTCGATCTTTCTATCCAAGGACGCAAGGACTTCGGTGGTGAGGAGGTGAGAGGACTAATTTCAACATAGTCCATCCATATTTGTGTTTGCTAACCATGTCTAGGGGAAGGATCACATGGAGCGAGTGGCAATGAAGATTGTGTGACTCGAGGGCAACATTTGGCCCTCCAACGGAGCCTCCATGACACTGTGGACAATTTGAGGCACGACATGACACGGCAGATGGAATCTATGAAGACAAGCATTGTGCAGAAAGTTGTTGCAAGCACTTCGAGACCAAATTCCAGAAGCAGAGATGATGAAGAGGATCCTCTTGATGAGACCGATGCTGAGATGGTGGCATGGCGTGCCCAAGCTCGAAGAACAGCTAGACACTGAGCACCCCTTTCTCCATCAAGAACCCGAGACCCAACCTTTGGGCCACACAATCATGGTCGGGCAAGGAGCCATCAAGGACGTGAAGGGCATGAGGGAAGTGCATCAGAAGGAGGATCAAGCTTTCATCAACCTAATGACCAAAGACATCAAAGACGCCCGGATAGAGACCCAGGGTTCAGAAGGCGGAATTATCATGATGGAGGGTATAGAACACCGGCAGAGGGGTCCACCAGGAGATGGGGAAGAAAAGTTTGGCAACTTAAGTTCACAATGCCCAAGTTCTCCAGTGATGCAATGGATCCCGAAGAATACCTCACATGAGAGCTCAAGGTGAACAAGGTCTTCGGATGCACAATTACTCCGAAGAGAGAAGGTTGCTATGGCCTCACTTAAGTTCGATGGATATGCACTTATTTGGTGGGAACAAGTGCAAAATCAGCGAGGCGAACATGGAGAGCTGCCAGTCATGTCTTGGACAGAGATGAAGAGAGAAATGCAGGCCCGTTTTGTCCCAAGTACTACAAGCGAGATCTTTTCAAGAAACTTCAAGACCTCAAGCAAAGCAGTCGGACAGTTGAAGAATACTTCAAGGAAATGGAAACGGCCTTGATCCGAGCTAATGTCCAAGAGACTGAAGAGCAGACTATGGCTCGTTTCTTGACTGGACTGAACCACCTAATAGAGCGCATCGCCGACTACCAACCCTACAACACAGTTGTGGAGTTAGTGCATCAAGCTATCAAGACCGAGCGCCAGGTGCAAGAGGATGCTCGCTACTCCAAGTCATCAACATATACCACACGCCCCACTCCTTATGCTTCACGTGCCCCGGCGGTTGCTCCCGCCCCACTCCAAGTGCAAAGTTTGCCCCAAGAGCTACATCAACCAAGACAGAAAGTCATATGGGAGGTGGAAGTACAAGTGTGCACCAATGGACAAACACAAACCGTCCTACCACCTCTTCTTCAAAGGGAGCACCGAGTCCGAGCACTGTTTTGTCAATGGCTTCCACGGGCAAGACTCGTGACATCATATGCTTCAAGTGCCAAGGGCGTGGTCATATGCAAAGAGAGTGCCCCAATGCACGAGTAATGTTGATCATTGAAGAAGGCGAGTATGAGTCTGCTAGCGAGGGCGAGATTGATGCCATCCATGAAGTAGCCCGGATTGAACAAGAAGGAGAATATGAAGATGGACAAGAGCGAATCTATTGCAGAGACCGAGTCGGGTCCATCCTTCGTCGTCACCAAGAAGATCCTCACTGTCCAACTTCAAGATTAGCCTGAACAATGGTGCAACCTCTTCCAAACCAAGGCCGCAATCGACGGTAAAAACCATCAAAGTCATCATCGATGGAGGGAGTTGTCACAATTCGGCAAGTCAAGAGCTATGTTCCAACTCAACTGAAGTATAAGAAGCACCCACGCCCCTACCATATGCAGTGGTTGAGTGACAGCAGGCACCGTCAAGATACAACACATGGTGCAAGTCTCCTTCAAAATTGGAGCCTATCAGGACACGGTGGAGTGTGATGTGGTACCCATGACGGTGTGCCACCTTCTGTTGGGCTGCCCATGGCAGTACGACCGAGCGGCGTGCCACGGCGGCCATACTAATGTAGTACATCTTTCGGTTGGCACCATAAGGAGTATGTGCTTCTCCCATGACGCCAAGCCAAATCATCGCCGACAATGCTCAAAAGTTGGCAAGGCTTCAAGAAGAAAAGAAGAGAGATGAACGAGAGAGCACAACTTTGAGTGACTTCCACAAATCGGTGAGCGAGAGCCACAAGCCCAAAATGAGAGAAAAGAATCAGGAAGCTAGTAGAGGCTTAGTGATGCTAGCCACCAAATCCGAGATTGAGAGGAGTGAGGAATGACCCACCTACACTACACTTTGTACTTGTATACAAAGATGTGGTTGTTTTGACTAATGATTCACCCCCACTTCCTCTAGCTATGTCTCGTGTTTTGCAGGAGTTCGAGAATGTCTTCCCGATGAGATTCCGGCGGGGCTTCCACCCATTCGAGGCATCGAGCACCGCATCGACCTCATCCCGGGAGCGCCACTTCCCAACCGGCCACCTTACCGCGCCAACCCCGAGGAGACCAAGGAAATTCAACGTCAAGTACAGGAGCTACTTGACAAGGGGTATGTTCGTGAAAGCCTAAGTCTTGCGTCGTTCCCGTTATTCTTGTCCCTAAAAGGACGAATCTGGCGCATGTGTGTTGATTGCCGAGCCATCAATAATATCACCGTGCGTTATCGCCATCTCATTCCTCGTTTAGATGACATGCTTGATGAGCTTAGTGGCGCAACCATTTTCTCTAAAATTGATTTGAAGAGTGGCTATCACCAAATAGGATGAGTGAGGGAAATGAGTGGAAAACCGCTTTCAAAACTAAGTTTGGTTTGTATGAGTGGCTTGCCATGCCTTTTGGTTTATCCAATGCTCCCAGTACTTTCATGCGCTTAATGAATCATGTTTTACGCCAATTCATGGTAAATTTGTGGTAGTCTACTTCGATGACATCCTCATATATAGTAGAAACTTTGCATGATCATGTTGTCCACATTAAGCAAGTTCTACTAGTGCTTAGGAAAGAACGCTTGTTTGCTAATTTGAGAAATGCACTTTTGTACGGAGAAACTTGTGTTCTTAGGCTTTATTGTTTCAACTCATGGCATAGAGGTAGATGAGTCCAAAATTGAAGCAATTAAAAATTGGCCTACCCCTGTCAATGTGAGTCAAGTGCGTAGCTTTCATGGCCTAGCAAGTTTTTACCGTCGATTTGTCAAAGATTTTAGTGCTATTGCTTCCCCTTTGAATGAATTGACTAGGAAGAACATTCCTTTTGTATGGGGGCAATCTCAAGAAAACGCTTTCAAGAATTAAAGAAATGCTTAACCGAGGCACCCTTGCTTGCTTTACCGGATTTTGCTAACTTTGAAGTGAATGTGATGCTAGTGGAATCGGTATAGGGGGTGTGCTCATGCAAGAAGGTAAACCGGTCGCTTACTTTAGTGAGAAATTGAACGGTGCTCAACACAATTATCCGGTTTATGATAAGGAATTGTATGCTTTGTTCGTGTCCTAGAAGTTTGGCAACACTATCTTTGGCCAAAAGAATTTGTTATTCATTCCGATCATGAATCCTTGAAATACCTTAAGGGCCAAGCTAAATTGAACCGAAGACATGCAAAATATGTTGAATTTATTGAAACCTTTCCCTACGTAGTCAAATACAAAAAGGGTAAAGAAAATGTTGTGGCGGACGCTCTTCCCGCAAAATGACCCTCTTGAATCAACTCGAAGTTAAAGTTTGGGTTTAGAGTGTTTGAAAGATTTATATGCTAACGACCCTGAATTTGCTTCCCCTTTTGCTAATTGTAGAGAAGAAAAGGGTTGGGACAAATATCACGTGCATGAGGGCTTTTTGTTTCGAGCTAACAAACTATGCATTCCCGAGTCGTCCGTGCGTTTGCTACTTTTGCAGGAATCTCACGGCGGCGGCTTGATGGGACATTTTGGGCGGGACAATACCTACATGATGCTATCCAACCACTATTATTGGGTGAAAACGCGAAGAGATGTGGAGAGATTCGTCCAACGATGCATCACATGTCACAAAGCTAAGTCAAAACTAAACCCTCATGGTCTTTATACTCCACTCCCTGTTCCTAGTGCACCTTGGGAGGATATTAGCATGGACTTTGTTTTAGGATTGACTAGGACCAAAACGGGGAGGGACTCGGTCTTTGTGGTGTGGATAGATTCTCAAAAATGGCACATTCTGTTCCTTGCCACAAGACGACGATGCTTCACATGTTCCTAATTTGTTTTTCAGGGAAATTGTGAGGCTTCACGGTGTGCCCAAGACCATCGTCTCCGACCGTGATGTCAACTTCCTTAGCTACTTTCGGAAGACATTGTGGGCCAAGTTGGGAGTCAAGCTTCTCTTCCTCCACAATTTGCCACCCACAAAACCGATGGGCAAACCGAGGTTGTCAACAGCACCTTGTCACTCTCCCCCGCACCATGATCAAGAAGAACTTGAAGGAGTGGGAAGAATGCATTCCCCATGTAGAGTTCGCCTACAACCGAGCGGTCCATTCTACTACAAGCATGAGCCCATTCGAAGTGGTGTACGGCTTCACCCCTCTACACCACTCGATCTTCTTCCACTACCGCTACATGAGCGAGTCAACATGGATGCCTCCAAGCGCGCCGCTTTCATCAGAGGCTCCATGAGACAACAAGAGCTACATCGAACAACAAGTGCTTCGACATGCTAACAAGGTCAACAAGAGCAAGAAAAAGATGGTGTTTGACCCCGGTGATCTTGTGTGGGTTCACCTCCGCAAGGAGCGTTTTCCCGAAGAACGCAAATCCAAGCTCATGCCTATCGGTGATGGACATTTCCAAGTGCTTCAACGCATCGGCTACAACGCCTACAAGATTGATCTTCCACTGGCCAAATACTCGGTGAGCAACACCTTCAACATCGCGGATCTTTCACCCTTCCATGGCTACAACACGTTGGAGTCGAGGTCGACTCCTTTTCAAGAAGGGGGAATGATGCGGACATCACCTCCATCAAGGATGACAAGAGCCCAAATCTACCTTTGAAACCTATTGGACTAATGACAAGGGCTCGAGCCCAAGGCTATACAACATGAGGTGACTCTATCCTTGATACATCTCCACTTGATTTGAGTATGAATGGTATGCTACCTAATGTTTTGATTCTTTGCGTGCTCAGGCATGAAGGAGCAACCAAGTAGAAGAACCAAATGACGAGCAACGGGACTGAGGAAGAGATGCCAAGCATCAAGTCCCTAAGCTCCAAGCCGAACCCCAGTCGGACTGCTGCTTCGGAACCCCCGGATGTGCACTAGAAGTGAAGACCCGGACTGTCCGACTGAGACCCGGACCCTCTGGATCCGAGCCGGACCTCAGCCCGGACCCTCTGGGCGGGTATCCAGATCTCCTCTGGAAAACCCGGACCTCAACCCGGACACTCCGGCTGAGCGTCCGGATCTCCTCTGGAAAACCCGGACCTCAACCCGGACCCTCCGGCTGAGTGTCTGGATCTCCTCTGGAAATCCCGGACCCTCCGGCCTCAATCCGGACCCTCCGGATTCTGCCTTGCGAGCAGTAAAACGGGCTACAGCCCATGTATCCAAGGGTTACGGGGTTAGGACTATAAATACCCGTACCCAGACACTAATTAGGGTTAGACTTGTTGTTAAGACTAATAGAGAGCTTTGCTCCTAATCTAGGGTTTCACCCTTCTAGATTAAGGTTCCATCTTAGGCCTTGTAATCTCCCTTGGATTGTACGGATTGGCGCGTGCCCCCGGATGGTAATCGAGGCATCCATTGAGAGGAGGAGTTGATTTGAGTCCTAGTTCCAAAGGCTAACCCGTTGGGGTTTTGTTGCTGGTTTGGGATTTCATCTAGGCCCTTCTAGTTATCCTAATCCAAATCGTGAAGATCGGGAGCCCTCCGTATCACCCTCTCTTGTCGACTATTGAGCAACTTCATTTCACCTTCTTTGTGATCCTGGGAGGAATCCTGCTCTCTGTTTGTATCTAAATCCTTGAAACTCCAAACGTTCGAGATCTTAATCCTCGACAACCTCCATTTGCTTCCACCATCAACTCTAAGAGTATACAAGTTTATGGGTGACATTTCTCGAGCCCTGGCCCCACCATGACTTTCTATGATTATTCTAACTCCATTGCAACCCCATATACGCTCAAATTTCGAGTGTATGCAGGCACATACACTCTGAACTATGACTCACTCCTTCCAGGCGTTTGGAAACCCAAACCCTAGTACCCTCTTGACCCCCCTATTTCACCCCATGAAACCTCATGGGCCATATACAATATACCACTCCTCTATATCACCGCATATTCTGACACGTGCCATATACACTAAAAACCCTAACTCCACCGCCTTTTGTTCCATACCATCTCCATCCATAGAGTTCCATAGAGCTCCTTATACTAATATTAATCCATTTATCAATGATATCTGGACCTTCAGTTCAGATATTTCAAAGTAGCGAATACCGGTGTGAGTGGATTGTGGATTCTGATAATACCGAGGTTTTAAGCTTAGGAAAATCACATAAAACTATGTGAACCGGCTCTAATGTTGTGTAGCTTGAAGCAGTGCTCAACCATTCAAGTCCTTCCCAAAATTTTCAAATGGATTCAAAACTCGATTCTAACCGAATTTGATATAGATTGTTGTCTAACAATTTAGATCTTCAAAAGTCTTTGAAATAATTGGGAGACCTCCTCAACTCATATAGGACCCATTTGACCTAAATTCTTAACAATTTTATTCAAAAACACCGGTGAGGAAGCAAATATATCTCAAAGAAATATCTTTGGTCCTTCCCTGTTTCCCCTCTGCTGCACCTCTCCTTACTCTGTTGAAGCTACCCCAATGGTACCAACCAAAAAGTCCGTCTACACTCTCCAAGTGGACCCCCGGCTCCATGCGTTAGTGCTCTCTCTCCATCTCCTTTCTTCCTCCCCCTCCGATTTCCCCCTTTTCTCTCTCCAACCGGCGCCCTCTTCCCTGTGTAGAGCACCACCTCATCCCCAACCACAGCAGGCGTGCCCAACTTCACTGTAGCATAGCACAAGCGAGCTAACCTATTAACTCCCTCTTCTTCCCTTATCTAACCCCAAGCTGAGTTGCTCCTCTCCATTCTTCTCACCCGAGCTCACTCTTCTTCTCCAAGCTACTTCTACCTGAGCTCAGCCCCTGCCCCAATCCTCTTCTCCCTGCACATCTCCCCATCTTTCCTCACCTTTGACCCAAACTGCTGCATTAGTGAGCTTGCTCCACTCCCTGGTTTTCCCCATCCATTCTCCTCTCTGCACCCATCGGAACCGAGCCACCTCCTCCTTCTCCACCTCATCCGCTCTCGTGTGACCCGAGCTGCCCATCTCTCTCCACTTCTCCCCAACGTGCTCTCCACTTCCCGAGCTCCCCACTACTTCGTTCCATTTTCCCCACCTGAGCAGTGCCTAGCTTCCCTACTCCTACAGGATCCTCCCGCAACCTTCGAGTTACCCAAGCCGGTGACCTTCTCCAAAGCCGCGCACATTTCCGCCACGATCCCCTCGCGTATCTCGATTTCTAGCGACAACCCGTACCACCCGCCCCGCTCGGCGAGGCCTGTCGTTCCTTCTTTTTGTCGTGCCTACGGTTTCCCTCCCCCAATGACTCTGCTCTCTCCTACTCTTGCTGGCAAAAGTCACCTGGAGAAGCACCGTCACCGCTACCAACTGGGTCCTCTGCCCCTTTGCATCTCTGCTCCGGCGTACCTTTGGCACTGGAACCACCATCATCAGCCCTACCCGCTCGCTTGAACTGACGGGGAACCTCCCTTCACTGGTTCGGGACTACGTCGACTCGCCGCCGTTGTAACACCCCCAGGCTGCCGCTCCTATCTCTTTTCTCCCCTTCTGTCTGCTCGTTCTCTCTCTCCGGTAGACATCCCATCTAGCTAAGCATGTGCACAATTTAAGGAGTAATGGGCCGCTAACTCATGGGCCCCATCGTTTCGGTTGAGGATAGGCGCAAGTTACCACTTCACACGTGCACCTGGAAAAGACGCCTTTCCCTCTATACGCTTTCTCTACAAGGAGATGTACTCCTTTTCTAGTTCTTTGGGGAGTACGTGTTTTTAGTAAGGAAAGTGTATCGCTCTCTCTAGTACTCCTCCGAGTTCACTTCTGCAGTGCTAAAGGTGCCAATTGATTCTACGCCTTCGATGTCATCTCGCCCTCCATCGGCAGACTTCCCCTCCTTCGATCGCCTCTCACGGCACTTCTTCGGAAGCTCATAACTTCTCCGACACAAGTCCAAATAAGCAGATTATTTTTCCTATGCTCATATATCTCAAGATCTAACCATCATTACAACCTTCAAATTTAAATTTGAAATTGAGTATCCTTACATACCTTCATTTACATAACTCCAAATGAAATGAATTCTCTTCCTACATCATCCAAATTCACACGCAACATTTTAGTTCTGGCATAACCTTGAGATCCAAATGAGCTCACACCAACATAGAAAGAAACATATGAAACCCTATACAGCTTCAACAACCCTTTTAGTAGACCCCTCCTACGATACACATCCAAATATTTGGAATAGGTTTCTTCTAAGCATACTTTCAAAGAATAACTTACCCTTTGAACTCATTAAGGTATGGAACCAAAATCATCTCCGGTGCTAAAGATTATTGAACAAATGAGCTAGGGTTTTCCGGTTCCACCAAAAACCCTTATTTATGCGAGGTGAAATTCTTTCCGCCCTTTAGAAACCTTAATAAATGTCTAATTCTGAGCAAATAGTTTAAGATTCATGAGTGTGTGTTTGATCCTTGCTTGGATTCTCCTTGCACCGTTGCTTATTCGATGTCTTTTCGATGTGTAGTTCTGATGTTGCGACAAATCGCGCGGGGAATTCGGGACCACTTGTCGTGCCAAGCCCAAGCTCAAGGCCCGACTAATATTGCCAACAAGCATTCCCACCTTGATCATGTTGAATCCCACATATGTCAAAACTTAAATACCTTGTTTGCAACTATGATGCTATGTGATATCAACGATATTTTATTTTAGACCCAAATATATATCCGCTGCATATGACTTAGGTCCATCAAGTATATCCTTGTAACCCTAGCGCTACCTACTGGTCATCGTATGTCCAGTAGAGTATTAGGGATATAGGCAATAGCCATGCTTAGACCTGCTATAGAGAGAAATATACTTTGTCCGATATACACAAACCACCCTTTGGTTATGGGATTAAAACCCTCGGGAAGGTGTGTACCTCCGGGATAAATGTTTGGAAGTGATGTTTGTCAAAACCCCAAATAAAATGGAGGACAATTTTTATCGGGTGAGAACAGTAAGCGAGGATCGGAGGAAATGGTTGTAGTATGTGGAGACATGGCTATGAGGTGATGATATGCAGTATTGCTTGATCAGTTAAGGACCGAGCCTAAGTGTCGCTCGACCAAGTTCACCCCGTACTTCCACATGGCCTTTGTGGGAAGGACTTAGCTAATTACCCCTGTCGAGTGCTAGTGTCTGGACCCGTGGGCAGTAGGAAGAGAAGTGACTAGGTGGATGGCTATCCCTAGAGAACCTCCACGTTGTTACATAGGAAGTTGTTCGACATAAAGACGAGTCCACTTTGGGTTATGTGTTAGGGACTGCCGAACATGAACGAAACTGGGTAGTAGCCCATCTAGCGGTTCCAGCCCTAGACAAAATGGGGGGAAGTTCTCGTTGTAATAACCCTGTTAGTACAGCCTCGCAAAGTGTGCCCATCGAGCTCTGGCAACAAGGGGGACATACATCTTGTGTGTAAGCCATACAACCTCTGCAGAGTGTTTAAAATCTATTATACTCTCCCTGTGGGGTGCTTGCGAGTACATTTAATGTACTCACCTAGCTTGTTGATTTGGCCCAAATGAAGGAGACATCGATTCCAAAGACAATGATGGTATTCGTGAAAGTTAGGGCGTAACCCTAGCCAGTTTCCTGACGGGTTTGGTATATTGATGGGCCACATCACCGCTTGATTTTTTCTCTGCAAGATTTTTAGCTGTTGGGCTACAAGTAAAAACCTCGACCTCAACGTCCTAATTACGTGTCATATACTGATATGTGCACGTATGATAATGATATACAGGTTAACTTGTGTGGTACCAACTACTGATCATGGGAACAGTACAGTAACACAAGGGATCATCTGGTCTTAAAATTGGGTACGCCACACCGAGTACGAGGTGCAAGCTCCTTCGGACGACTCCAGCACCGCCCCCCGCCCTAGCACTGTCTGCACACAAAGAGGTATCGACATACAGTGTCCACACAGGCTCTTCATGCCACAACTTACATTGATGCCCTGCGGCACCCATTCTGTGATGAAGTTGGCTAAGACCTATGACTCGATGGCAGTTCTCGGAGCGAACTCGATGGTGAAGGGTTCAAGCTCAGCTGCCCATTTACTCACCGGGCCGGTGGCCTCCCGATTGCGGAGCATCTCACCTATTGGGTAGAGGACGGCATCAGAATCTGCTGCACTAAGAAATAGTGTCTTAGCTTCCTCGAGGTCATTACAGGGCATATGCTAGCTTTTCTTTTCGGGTATCACACCCTCGCGCCTTGCAGTGACTCAAACACATGGTACATCAATGCTAGACACGATCTTGCTCCTTGTTAATGCCTCGGCGTGTAGCCTCATATATGGTCTCTCGGCGACACCTTTGACTTGGCATTGGACTTCAAGAACACATCTAGAAGGCATGGATGGTCCTCGCCAGGTCGCTGCCTGAGGTTGCTGAGATCGATCGACGTCATTTACTTGCTTTTGCACCCCTAAAATGCCCTGAAGATTGTTGCTCGTAATGACCCACAATCTTAAGACATGAGATCAGTGAGGATTATCATGGATAATTGGTCTTCTTCTCATCTTATGCATGCATTTAGGCCCTTAAGATACGACTCCAAATAAAAACCATAACATAAGATCTGAAACAACCTTAAACGAGATCCTGAATCTAGCTTCGCTTAAATTTTATCCTACCATTCTTTATAAACACCAAATATACCGGGGGACTAACACCAAAAGATTTAAATCTCTAGATCATATTTTGCCTACTTAATTAAAGGAACTGCTCAAAGCTTTTTCTTTTGAAACAAAAGTAAATAAGTCAATCGAAATGATCTTCAGTTCTCAAATTCTTGCAAATTTCAAATTGATGCTTGTATTCAGCTTTACTCTAAACCTAGCTCTAAAAACAAAAAAAAAGAGAAAGGAAAGAAATGCAAACCCTTACCTAAAAGGGCCAAGGGCCACGGGCTGGCCACCCCAGCCCCACTTACCTACCGCTGTCGCCTCTCCCCTGGGCTCCACCTCGCCTCTGCCTCTGCCCCTCTCTCCTCCGCCGGCTTCCCTCTTCTCCAAGCCCGCCGCCGGCCTCTCATCTCCCCATCAGCACCGCTCCGCCCTAGGCTCGTCGCCCGCCGTATCTGCCACCTCAACGCCGCCCTCAGAGCCCCCTGCTCGCCCCTGTGCCGCCGCCCTTGGTGGGGTTGCCACCGCCGGCTGGCTCGCCGCCTCTGTCCAGCGCCGCCGCTGACGAGGTGTCCCTCCCCGCGCCCGCGCCACGCGCCGCCCTTCCTTCGGTTCCCCCTTTCCCAGCGCCACGCCGACAGGGCTGGCTGTCCGACAGCCGAGGCCGACGGGCCCAGCCCGCCGCCCCATTGGTGCACCGCTGTCGGTGGGCTTCGTCGCCGGTGAGCCACCAGCCCCGGATCCGTGCCGCCCTCGCCATCTCCACCTTGGAACCAGCCTCGCCGCCGAGGAGGTCCTGCATCTCACCGCCGTCTCCGTCTTCTCCCACGCCGCCAGGTCTCCCTCGACCGTCTCCGCCTCCGCGAAGCTCCTCCTCGACGCCGCCGTCGACCTCAGCACTGAACGCTACTGACCCACCCCGGCGTAGTCCGCCACCTCACCGGAGTTCCTCCCCAACCCGGGCTGATCTCCGCCGTTCCCGTCCTCGTCAAGTTGGGGTGAGCTCCTGTTCAACTGACCAAAGTTGTTAGCAGCTAAAGAACCGGTTGAAGCTGAATAGTGCATGGTTTTGCTATATGATCAGTGTACTCGATCAGTTCTTGAGATTGATTATTAGTTAAGCTTGATTAATCTGCTAATGCATTTCCTAGCAGTTAGAGCTAACAAGTGTGGAAATGGTTAATGTCACAGAGCATTCCTTGATCGGCAAACCAGCCCATTTGGCTAGGCAAAACAAATGAATTCTAATATGGTATATGTATGATCTAGCTAATGCCCAATATTTCAATTGCACGTGGATTCAATTTAAAATTATACATTACAACCCTTGATATCTATGGTCATGACAACCCGGCAAATGTACGCCCAGCCTATGTGCTTAGCGTTTGCTAGATGGAATCGATACCATTAGGTACAACAGATAGTTAGCGTTAAGGCAAATTCCGACCATTGGTGATTTGTGCAACAAAAGAACCATGACGTTGATACCTTGGTAACCGAAATTAGCCTTACGAATCTCAATTGCATAAGGTCCAGACACTTAATGCTTCGGTTAAGGATAACTAAATACATGTTAATTCTCAATTGGTATTATTTTAGATGCAAAACGACTTAACCACCGTGTACGACAGATAGTATATCTAATGCACTATTCTGACAACCGGGTGTTAAACTTGTTTAGGATCCTAGCTAAAAAGTAATGGCTGGACTGCTCACTGATTCGGTTAATCATAGCTAAGTACATGTTAGTAATGAGCCCAACCACGGGAAGGTCAAAGCAAAAATTGTGCACGTGTGATCTCGATCCATACAACTGACTCATCTAATCTGGGTACAAGTTGGAAATTTTTACATCTGAGAATGACTACTAGGCCTCGCCTTGCTAATCACTTAAATGAGCAACCACTGGAAATACTTTTGGGAAGTGATCTAAACAGAACCAATGAATGATTAATTTGTTACTTCACATGACTAATGCAAATCTACTGCATCAACTGCATGTTTCATTCGTTTATGATAAGCTAGTATTTTGGTTTAATATACACACCTGTGTTTTATGATTTGCTTTATGTCTGTAGCAGTTAGCGTGGCTACCATTTAGAATAAAGAAGTGATGATTTAACCAGCTAGCTAACTCCTTATATACATGAGCTTGGTTTAGAAGGAAGTGAATGAAAGCTGTGCCATATACTCAATAACGACAGTAATGCCACTAGGACCAGATGTGTTCAGTTTAGGCTGCCTACCCATGTTCTATCACCTTAGTTTGCATTCCACTAATATGAATCAATCGAATGAGCCCTAATCCTAATTATAGATTTAAAGCCCTTTTTCCTTAGTTGCATGTCATATCCCACGCATGCATCCATATTCTAGGTTCATCCATGATTAAAGTTATATCGCAACTAAAACCAACCCAAAATCTGGAATGAATACAAACCTGCTTATGTAATTGTATACTTCCTTTTAATACACCATAGTTGCATCACATGTATGTATTCTTGTAATGTTTAAAATAGCTCCTTAGACTTGTTTCTTTTCCTTTCTGGAGGTTATTTGCTTCTTATTGAAGTTTGGCTACTTTGGATTTTCTCACGAACGCTAGTGGATACGTTATACATTGTCACCCTGCTTCCAGGCAAGCTCCATTGCTTGTTGATTAATCAATACATTGTGTGTTAATCTCTGTATGGATTAATTAATTAAATTGACTTGGTGCTTGTGTGAATGTTTGCTTGATCGGTACCGTACTTGCATGGGTAGGTCTTGTTGTTATGCAGTAGCTACGGCTGAGAATTAACTTTGTTGCCCCATTAACTTGAACTTGCTAAAGCGAGATGTGAGAGCTGAGGGTGTGCACGATGAATACGGTTGGTATTAATTGGAGCTATGGAAGCGACCCAGGTGTAAGTAGAGTTTTGTCGCTATACCAACCTAAGGTTACTTCATCGTGTCATTTCCCTTATCACCGCGTGGACGTCACCGGAATCACCACTATGGATTTATCTGATGGCAAGTCTCGGTCACTTGGAGCCTTGTAAGCTCTGAGTGGAGAGCACTCGTTATACCCATGGTGGTTGTATTGCCGGTAACGGTCCGAGAGATTGATTGAAATTATTGTGTGATGGACTAATGATTAGGTTAGGGGTGTGGGCTGCCCCAAATGAATCCAAAACAACAAGGTGGATGCTTTCTTGATCGTACCTTGAATTGCATGAAATCTGGTCCGAAAGTTAAATTCCATGCCATCCATGATGTATATGTGCTACCATGTCTATGTTGCTGGTATAATCTAAGTTTAGATGTTACCCACTGTTATATCTTGTTTAAGATGGTTTCTTTGCTGTTATTAAGTGGTTGCTAAGGTTTTCTTACATCTGAAATTAAACTAGTGTAGCTTATGTTTACTTTATCTCTGGTATGCAACCTAAACTTGATAAAAGTAGAGAATCTTAACCACTGGTCACATAGGATTAATACCATGTTTTAATTAGTTGATAAGCAAAGTCTTGCGAGTACGGTGGTTGTACTCACCTAGGTTTATCCTAGGCAGTTCATGGAGCATGTTGGAGTTGACGTTCACTGCTTCGGTTTACCACTTTTGGCTTCGACTTCCTTGGGAATTGTATAGGCTGTTTTGAGGTGGTTTCCCCACTATCTCGGGTGTTTTATTTTGTGTTCCACTGCCGGACATTACGTCCTTTTGTATCTTTACGACCCTCGAGTCACTGAATGTAATATGTAACTAAGTACTGCCCCCAGTATGGGATGTGTTAAAATTATCTGGTAATTCCTCTCTTTAGTGTTTCGTTTTGATATACAAGTTGTTCAATGGGCTGCTCATACACCGTGCGTGTATGGTTTTGAAGTGTATGAGCTAGCCGTGAAGAGTTACAATCGTTCTTTCTTTCACTCAGCACGACAAGTTATGTTTGAGTGACCCGCTGATCGAGATGCAATGCCGGTCAGGCAGGGTGTGGGTGATGGTACCGGGCCTTTCGGTGACCCACTGACCTCCGGGTCAGGATAGGGTGAGGGTATCATCACCGGGCTCCTCCAATCTTGTGGTGCTTAGTGGATTTGGGAATAACTCTAAACCTTCACAGGATCTGAGAATTATATGTGATTTTGGGAAGTTTGATCGCTTCCGGCCGGCTTGACCAACGGTGAAGGTATACAACGGTGAAGGTATACGACATTCGGTGAACGTATGATGCTTTGGTCAGGTGTCGGGCTATCCAATTTCGGGTGTCCACGGCACAGGTACCGTGCCACCGGTTGGGAAGCTGCTCGGTCCTTGGCGATCACTCGTTCCCCTACTCATATGTAATTCCGGGACCCTGACAGTCGCGCAGCTAGTCCCAGGAGTATATCGTCCGGGGCTCTAGGCAACGTTACCATGCCTAAGCGATGCCGGTAAGGGCGAGTAGCAAACTCTTCCCCATAATGGCCTCTCCCCTACCAGCCGCCATCACCGTCGCCTCATACACCCTCGTATATTGGATTGGGTTTGTTGTGCCATAATATTTAGGCAGGTCAGCCAGAAAAAACTTGGGCGGAAACAACACAGCCATGAGCCCTGGGCTAAGCGGACTCGCCATGCTAGTGAGGCCGATAAGCTCCGAGCTTGAAAGTGGTGGGCGACGTAGGGCGGCACCTGGTCGACATGAGCCTTGCCCGGGCATTGCTCGAGATGAGGTGCCTCCTGGCCACTCGAGCCTCCTTGATAGTTGTAGATGACCACACAAGCAGCTTGCTGGTTTTGCTGGAGGCTGGCACAGAGGTGTGCCACCTCCCAATCCACTGCCTCCGCAAGGATCGACGCCCTGGCCCAAGCCTTGCCTATGTCCCGTAGAAGGTAATCCACAGCTGGGTTGTCAACATTGATCCCTTTGCACGCCTCAGCATGCGCCTCCCCTTTATGGCAACAGAACTCCTCCACCACGTGGGCCTCCAGCAGCGGGGTGGGTGTGGCTAAAGCCCATGTCATGCCAAGTTGTGCATGGTACAGATCGGTGACTTGCTGAGATTGGGTGGTAGTCCAAAGCCGCTTACAAACACACCCGCATCGCTTCCACTCAAATCGCCGCCTCCACGGCATGCTGACAGACATTCTCCACTTCAGCCGCTAACCTTTGCACGCTCTCTCCCATGCCTACCGTCACCGGGGGCACCGATACACCCCCTACCCAGTCACCGGCTCGCCCGACAATGCCCCCCCCAGGATGAGTCGCCTCCTCGCCCGAAGGCCTTGATAGAACTGCAGGGATCGTGGCGGGACCGAGCAGGGCCGAGGCGCCTTCCATCGCCTCCCCACCGACGCCGCCTCTCTCTTCACCGGGGACTGGGTTGAGTCTGGTGCTCGACTAGAGTGCCGGAGTACTCTCCCGCTGCAACATTTCACTTGGCTCCCGCTGAATTCTCTTCGCCCGCGGTGGCATACTCTCACAACGGAGCACAGTAGGTCGCTAGGACATAACTTTTGGCAACTCTCCATGGTCAGTGCAAACTATCGACGAAGTCAACCTTGGACAGTAAACTTAAGGTACCCCGAATCGGCTGACCAAGGCACCAAGGGGACGAGCTGCTAGATAGTCTTCACGCTTGCTATTGCCTCCCCAGAATTCTCGCTAAATATGCATGTAGAAAATGTGGAAAATAGGGGGAAAAACAACTGTGAACTCCTCCTGGGAATTTTTTATATATCTCTACTCAATGGGAAGTTTCACCCCCCTCTTCTATAGATGGGATCGACCTCCAAGTGTGTATATATACATTTCTCTGCCTAGGCAGTTTATGGTTCTACCCCTATCTTACGACAACATCCAGGGTAGCTTTGTTATTTCCTCCTCGCCTCTACCTAATACATTCGCCAAAATCTATCCAAATTTTCCTCGCCAATATGGATCACCGGTCAGCCTCACATCTCCTCGCCAAGGCCCTGACACTTGTCTTGCTCCAGACTCTGTTTACCGGCACCTCGCCCGGGACTTCGCTGCGCCACACCTAAGTACACCTTGCCAGCTCGTCCGGACGCGCCTCGCCCAAGCGCATAATGACACATCACTCGGGTGCACCTCACCCAAGTTCGTAACACCACATCACCCTAGCATATCTCTCTGAGGCGTGTTCCTGCATCCTACAGAAGTTTTGCCTTAACAAGTTAAAATGATATGTACTAAGGGGTTCGCCATGTCTCCTCTTGTGTAGTCGGTCTAGTACCAACTATCCACCTTGTCATTATAGAATACTCTTTAAAAGATTTGGCGATAGCGGAAATTTAGGGTTTAAACGCTCCCTTGGGCAAAGGACATAACGCTTCCCCAGGCATTATAATACATACATTCAGTAAGAACGCGCTACTTGACTCGCCCATCCCATAACAGGTCTTGTAGTTCACGCTATCTATACGGCACGAGAATGCCAACTGACATTTGTTATTAACCTTAATGTGATACCATATGTAGTGGAACCCGGATCGCTGCAAATTTCCATTTCCGGGGCTCCAAGACCCACCACTATATGATTCAGCGAATCATAATGCAGTTTATTTATTATTTATCTCTATGCAGGTAATAAGAGGAATAAATTTGCATATACTTTGGTAGAAATTGTCATGAATATGAACAAGAAATGAACTTTCCTTCAGATGGACAAGTAGTGAAGTGCGAGGTTTCTTTGAGAGACATCGGCAAAAGCTCGGGATCTGAAGATGAAGTAATAGTCTGATAACGACTAATTCCAAATAACTTACGATAGTATATGGATTCATATGCAGATGTTTTCATGAAAACCGACCAAGAAAAGGCCTGGTCTATATTTTTGGACAATGTGGACTACCTTGTTGAAGACAAAGCGATAGATGATATGTACTATTGGGGAATAATAAATCTGCAACGGGCCAGCCAAATAACATCTTACATGGTGCTCACATGGCGAAAGGTGTAGTCAACTCAAAGACGAAGTCAAGACAAGGAAGGCATGAGGTGCATAAGCGGATTGGTCCACCATAGCCTATGAGCCATATCCTCCTCCCTAGTCCACCATGGCCTCATACTAATGAGAAATCTCAAGTGGAAGGCCTAGAGCTCCAAGTCCCGCACAAGGAGCTCTAAGAGCGACATTAGGAAGTCCAAACGGCCCAATTTGCTAGTCTAGTCCCGCACGAGACGCCTCCCTCGAAATGGAGTAGGCCAATCTCCTCGAGACAGTCGAACCTATTCAAAAAACATCGAAACGTCATATATTGTCGCGTCTACGGCGACCTTCCCATAAGGCCGTCGTACACGGCCTATTACTACCGCACTTTAATCGTTGAGCTCTCGACACCCCCTCTTCTGTGTTGTTTTTATAATGACAACAGTGGTGCCATCCGTGGGAACCTAGCCAACATGAAAAGCTATGGCCCCCACCTAAACAAACTTCTGCCAAAGCCGAGGCATCGCTCACCTGAAGCAAAGGTGCAATGACTCGAGGGTCCAAGAAGAAAAGCGGCACCTCGGAGGTGACAGAGGATGACCACTCTGACACCAGACGCATCGAGGATGTAGAAAGACTCGTCCAGACCGACCCTCTCGTGGCCGTGCTGCCCGTCGTGCCAGAAGGTGAAGAGCTTCTCAAGGGCCTCCCTCTTGGAGCCCGTCTTGGTGCCCCAAGGATCCCCGATGACATCCCGAGGAGACCCGATGAGCTCGTCGCCAGATTAAGAACGCTTTCAAGCACAGAACACCTCGACTTCGGCACGCTGCGGGCTTTGCTCGAGATCCCTCAATCAAATGATGTAGAAACTTTTGCCTGCCGTGCTTCCAGAGTCAAGTAGTGATCCCGACGGTTCCACAATCTCAAACACCTCCGTCCAACCTCATCAGGACCGATCAAGCAACATCACAAGAGTCTGAACTCGCTCACGGAAGAGCGTCGATGCTCAACACAGCTTACTTCCCACACTTAATACCTATGGCACATGCGACAGTCATGGGCGGAGCACCATGGTTCAACCCCTTCTGGGGACCCACCTACGCCGGCGCACCCCAGGGCATGGTACCTCCAGCAATAAGGCTGCCGCTCCTTGAAGTGCCGAGATAGGGAGTTCACCGCCCGAAGGTTGCATCGCAAGGCATCCAAGACTGCCCAAGACGGAGTGCCCTTCAAGGAAGTCGCATTCAGAACATACATGAAGAGGGTCAAAGACAAAGCATCACCGAACCCTGCCAAGGTGGAAACGGCCAACAAAGAAGCCAAGCGCCTAGTCGTAATACGCGCACTTTTCAAGAGGAACTGGTGGCAGAGTCCGGGACAGCCGCGACCGTAGGGAAACGTCGGTGCGATCACTCCCACTCATCAAGAAGGTCCACCTTCACCTCGCACATCCTCTAAGGAAGGAAGTGACACCCAAAGCGAACGGAGTCGGCACCGGGGGGATAGGGGCCATAGGCAGACTTGCAAACCCCCTATCAAGGGAAATCAGAGAACCCGTCTTCCCCCAAAAATTCAAAACCCCTGACGCTAAAGCAATATAGCAGAGATTCGAATCCCCTGTAATTTTTGGAAGTGTACTCCACCGCCATTCATGCCGTCGGAGGAGGACCCACTGAAATGTGCAACATTTTCCCCCTAGGGCTAACTGGAATGGTACAAACTTGGTTCAACAACCAGAGAAGAAACTCCATCAGGTCTTGGGAGCGCCTCCAAGAAGTATTCATTGCAATTTTTTAAGGAAACTTTACGCAACCCTTGTTGTCAAATGAGCTCTTCGCCCTCAAGCAAAGGGAAGGAGAGTCTCTACGAAGCTTCTTCAAATGCTTCTCCAAGGTTCGAAGTCAAATCACCAATGCCCCAAGCACAATAATAATAAATGCTTGCATCCAAGGGTTGTGTAACATCCCCAAAGTTTTTACTATACTATTGTGCATCATAGCATATGCATGAATCAAATTTGAGGAATTTTGAAAGTTTGAGAAAATTTTAGTTTGATTCTTTGAAAAGGAGCAAAGTTCAAAGAAATCAGGAAAATAAAATTTAAAAACATAAATCTAACCCTTCCCCCCGGATGGGCCTTTTTCCTGGCCCATCTTCCTCTCTCTTTCCCCCTCGCCTGGCCCGCTCGGCCCGCTCTCTCCCCTCTCCCCGCCTCTCTCCCTCTCAGCTGAGCCGAGTGGCCCAACTTCCCTCCCTGCGCTCGGCCTGCCCCGGCCCGCCTTCCCTCTCCTTCCCCCCGCCCATCCCCGCCGCCTGGCCCCGCTCGCCCCGTCCTCATCCTTCGCCCCCACCACCTCCCTCATCCCTATCTGCCGCCAGCGCACCGGCCACCTCCTGCTTCCCCATGCCGCTGTGGCAACCGGAGCCCCTCCCAAGCGTCACCTCCTACTTCGCTCAGACGCCGCCCCTTCCTCTATTTCTCCCCCCGGTCCCGACCACCTCCCCAAAATGTTTGTACAATTTTGACCATGTGTGGGAGCATGATGGGAAAAATATGAAGAACACACATAACATTAGGGAAACCATGGTGCATAGCACTAGGGCTGCCATGAGTAAAGAGATGTACGCTGCATATTTGCCATGCATCTTTAGCACTTTTAGTGTTGAACAAAACAAGGGACATGTCATGATGGATGACGTATACATATACCATGCATACACATTATATTTGCTATACATTTTGTGTGCTAATGGCGGCATGCGAAAGAATAAATACGTCATGATGAATGATGTGTTCATCTACCACGCATAGACGTTGTTTGTTTGGTCTAGTGATGGTGCAGGAAACAAGGTCTACATAGTAACTGTCGAACAACATGAGTTGACCAAACGAGCTGAAGAGAGCTATTTAAGCTTTAACTCTCATGAATTGTTTGAGCCAAACACCCCAGGACGACAAGATATATTAACGAGAGCATAAAGAAACCACACCAAGGTGAATTCCTTCTCTTTAAACAATCATAAGATGAATTTGAAGAATTGGCTACTCTTTGAGTGTTGTTTCTCTTTCCTTATTAGCTTGTTGTACATCCTGGAAGGAGAAAGAGCTCCATGGAGTACCAACATTAAGGGTGAAGAAGGCATAAGGCATCCATGGGAGAAAGCATGGACATTACCCTTCTTTGGACTTCAAGGAATGGAGTCGAGGTCGACTCCTTTTCAGAAGGGGGAAATGATGCGGAGCATCCCATGGATAACACGTCATCAAGCTATTCAACTTCAAGTGACACGTGTATGGACCCATATGTTACTAAGACATGGTATGAGAAGGTGAATCTTCTCCTTTACACGTTGAAAGATCATCTAGGCCCTAATATGGTTTTGATGGTTAATGGCAACTTAAACTGGAATCTAATGTTTACAGTGAGTGTAAGCAGAGTTTACAGGTTCCATGAAGAAGGGTTATCCAGTGAAGGATGGTCACCAAAAAGGGTACAAGGTGGTTTCAAAGACAAAGAGATGCCTGTGCTAGGAGCCCCTTCCTCTATTTCTCCCCCGGTCCCGACCACCTCCCCAAAATGTTTGTACAATTTTGACCATGTGTGGGAGCATGATGGGAAAAATATGAAGAACACACATAACATTAGGGAAACCATGGTGCATAGCACTAGGGCTGCCATGAGTAAAGAGATGTACGCTGCATATTTGCCATGCATCTTTAGCACTTTTAGTGTTGAACAAAACAAGGGACATGTCATGATGGATGACGTATACATATACCATGCATACACATTATATTTGCTATACATTTTGTGTGCTAATGGCGGCATGCGAAAGAATAAATACGTCATGATGAATGATGTGTTCATCTACCACGCATAGACGTTGTTTGTTTGGTCTAGTGATGGTGCAGGAAACAAGGTCTACATAGTAACTGTCGAACAACATGAGTTGACCAAACGAGCTGAAGAGAGCTATTTAAGCTTTAACTCTCATGAATTGTTTGAGCCAAACACCCCAGGACGACAAGATATATTAACGAGAGCATAAAGAAACCACACCAAGGTGAATTCCTTCTCTTTAAACAATCATAAGATGAATTTGAAGAATTGGCTACTCTTTGAGTGTTGTTTCTCTTTCCTTATTAGCTTGTTGTACATCCTGGAAGGAGAAAGAGCTCCATGGAGTACCAACATTAAGGGTGAAGAAGGCATAAGGCATCCATGGGAGAAAGCATGGACATTACCCTTCTTTGGACTTCAAGGAATGGAGTCGAGGTCGACTCCTTTTCAAGAAGGGGGAAATGATGCGGAGCATCCCATGGATAACACGTCATCAAGCTATTCAACTTCAAGTGACACGTGTATGGACCCATATGTTACTAAGACATGGTATGAGAAGGTGAATCTTCTCCTTTACACGTTGAAAGATCATCTAGGCCCTAATATGGTTTTGATGGTTAATGGCAACTTAAACTGGAATCTAATGTTTACAGTGAGTGTAAGCAGAGTTTACAGGTTCCATGAAGAAGGGTTATCCAGTGAAGGATGGTCACCAAAAAGGGTACAAGGTGGTTTCAAAGACAAAGAGATGCCTGTGCTAGGCAGCTGTGTCACAGCTGAGAAGAAGCCGGTGCTGTGCAGGGAGCTGCAAGTAAGGTGAAGGTGGCTTGATGCGTCAAGGGCCGTGACTTCAGTTGGTGTCCAGATCCCGCTGACGATTATTGACCGGAAGGTGTTCCGGACATGTCCACATATACTCGAACCTATAGGGTCACACGCTTAACGTTTTAGCGACATTTAGGAATGCTATGATTTATGGAGAACGAGAGAGAAGGGTTTCGAAAGTGTTTCAGATGATCTCGAAAGTGTTCCGGGAGGTCCCGGATGGTTCCGGTGATGTCCGGAAGTGTTCCGGAAGGTTCTAGAAGGTTCTAGAAATTTTAGAAGGTTCCGGAAGTTCTAGAAGGTTCTAGAAGGTTCTGGTGGAGTTGGACTCCAGCTCCAACAGGGTGTCCCTGCTGGAGTAGGACTCCACCTGCCTAGGGAGAGCTACCCCAACCCCTATAAATAGAGGGGCAGGGCACCTCAAAGGGTATCCCGAGCAGCCCCAGAAGCAGCCCTAAACCCTAGGCCCGGCCATCTCTAGATTGGCCACAGCCTTCTTTTTCTCTCTCTTCTAGATTGGATCTAGTACAGCTGCCAGCGCGCTGCTGCTTCTCCTTCTCGTAGATCCCCGCTATTCTTGTGTGCTGGTCCACACATTACCGCGGTGTCGCTGATCCGGTACGCGTGGATACCTCGGAGACGTCGTATACTTCGGCGTTCAATCGGGCGAACTATTCGCGAGGAGATCACTCTCGCGGCTGGGAGTATAACCTAGCTGCAGGAGTCTGCGGACTTCATCGACATTGGTCAACTTCTCCCGCTGCATTGACGTGATCGTCGAAGGTATGATCTCGTTGCCTGCACCTCAATAGTGATCTTGGGGTGGATTGTGCGCGATAAATTTTGTTTTGCGTAGCACGTTCCCCAACAGCTGTGTCACCGGTGGCTGACACCGGTGGTTCACTTAATCCTACGTGGCAACAGGGTAACGGTCAGGTGCCTGAGGACCCTATATATAGGGGACCAGGGGAGGACTTCGTCCTCAACCTTGCTCAAACCAGTGAATCATATACGACCGTTGCAAAGCCTCCAACCACTCAACAAGAGCCAAAAGCCTAAGGGTCAGTCCGAGTGAGTTTGTGAGCTTTGAGCACGAGCAAAGGTTCCTCCAAGAGATTGCTGCTGCATCATCTGTTACTCTTGGAGTGTCTACTCCTAGACGGGTGTAGGAGTTGCTGATATCACCCAAGCTTGTGTGGGATGAATCAGTAAGTTTGCGAAGGAGCATCGAGGTCATCCTGTTGCAAGGCAAAAGGACCTCCACAAGCAAGGAAGAGGCCTGAACGTCAGGTACTCGGAGGACAAGCACGATTCAGTGCTACTATCTCTTAAGTGCTAACTATCTCTTAGAGTAGTCTCTCCAACGGAGACGTACCTCTCTGAAAAGAGTAGGGAAACTTGGGATAAATCTACTTGTCTCTCTCTCTGAGTGCTTAGCCTATTTCCTCTAGCAGTTATATTCATTGCATGCTTATATGATCTGAGATACTCTTGTTCATCTGATTCAGATCTACTTTATACCTGCTTAATCTGCTTTGTGCCTGCTTGTACTAGCTGTGTTTCAGGTGTTATATATATCATCCTTTTCTTCCTGTCTTAGTCACCT
Source organism: Stipa capillata (assembly GCA_019208055.1). Lineage (NCBI taxonomy): Eukaryota > Viridiplantae > Streptophyta > Magnoliopsida > Poales > Poaceae > Stipa > Stipa capillata. The sequence continues at coordinate 194,361 of JAGXJF010005275.1, forward strand.
GTGTCACAGTCACATTACTTGCCTACCTGTGCTAGGTTATTAGATCACCTGTGTGACCCACCTGTGTGACAGCCACGTGCTATTTTACTTGTCATTTTTCACCTGTGCTAGGAACCTGTCACACAGCCAATTTAATCTGATAATCTGTTAAGTCAATATCCCGTTAACAAGATTAAAACGAAGTAATTTTAATTAGCCTCCTATTCACCCCCCTCTTGTCGGCACCCTTGGTCCTTTCAATTGGTATCAGAGCAGGTTGCCCTTTGAATTGGCTTAACAGCCAGAGTAAAGGATGTCGGGCTATGAGGGTCAAGTACCTGTCTTTACTGGATCTCATTATGCTTTCTGGAAAAGGAAGATGCAGATGCATGTTACCGCTATCGATCTAGATGTATGGGATGTTGTTCATACAGGTTATGCTGTGGAGAACGCTTCAGCTCTCACCATCAATGACAAGAAGAGTATCCAGAATAATGCCAGAGCTGCCACTGCCATCTTCATGGGCTTGCAAGAACATGACTTTAACAGAGTCAGCACAATGGAGTCTGCTAAGGAGATTTGGGATACCCTTACAGCAGATATATGAGGGCAGTGAGACCCTAAAAAAGTCCAAGAGAGAAATGCTGGAATCAACTCTGGAGAGATTCGAGCATGAGCATGGTGAAGATATAAATTCTCTATACTCAAGATTGACTCTCATCACCAACCAGCTGAAGGCTTTGGGCTCCAACAGAGTTGAGGATGAAGATGTGATCAAGAAGTTCTTATCAGTGCTTCCCAAGCCATATAGAACTCTTGTTCTCATGCTAAAGGAGAAAGATGGGTTTGAGAAGATGAAGCCAACTGAAGTGTTAGGAAGGATCCTAACACATGAGATGGAAATCAAGCAAGAAGGAAAGCACACCTCCTCAGCCACTGTCAAGAAGAACATTGCACTGAAGACCACTGCTTCTACTTCTCATCCTGAGAGTGATAGCAGTGAAGAGCTGAATGATGAGATGACCAGTAGAGAAGAGAGTGAGCTAATCCTTCTCACAAAGAACTTCAGGAAATTTTATAGGAAAAAGAAGCAGTTTGGGTCTACTGAGAGGTTCAGAGGAAAGAAACCATCCAGAGACAACAAATGCTTTGAGTGTGGCAAGGAAGGCCACTTTGCAGCTGATTGTCCAGCAAAGAAGAAGGACAATAGCCATTTCAAGAAGAAGAAGGACTTCAATGGCAAGAAAAAACTTTCAACAGCAAGCACCCAGCTCATTCCAAGAACAAGGCCACTGCCAGAGCCTATGTGGGACAAGCTTGGGTATCAGATGACTTTCTGGCTCAGAGGAAGAGTCAGAGGACGAAGAACAGGTAGCTGGGATTGCTATCAGCTTGCCTGATGGACCCAGCTGTGACACAGCCAGGTCACACAGCTCCATACTGAACTTCAAGGCTGATCAAGCTCCATCCACTCCTGCTCCCTTATGCCTCATGGCTAAGGACTCTAAGGTATTAACAGAAGATGATTTTCCTGATTATGCTGAACTAACGGATATCTTAGAGAGAACAGAGAAGGGATACTGTAGAGAGAGGAAGGAGAACATATCCCTTAGGGATAAACTGAGGGAGTTGAGAGAGACCTGTGATGAAGTCACAGATGATAGGGAGAATCTCAGGCTGGACCATGAGAACCTGGAAATAGCTCATGAGAAGCTCAGATCAGCACATGAGCTTCTCCTCAAGGAGCATGAAGAGTTTAAAGGCAAAGCATGCCTTATGCATTGATATTTCTGATAATATTGCTGAAGCTGTGCCTTTACCTGCTCCTACTGTCATAGAATCATGTTTAAACTGTGCCACAAAATAAATATTCTAACATCTACAGGTGGAGTAGTAGACAACTCTTAAGAGGCCTTAACCTCTAATGTTACTAATTCTGTGGATGCAGCTGAGCACAACAAGCTCAAGGAGGAGCTAGAAGAGCTTAAGAGGCTCATGAGAAAAGGCCTTTGCAGTGCCAACATTGGCATGCAAAACTATCAGCTTATAAGAGCTGAAATGTTAAGGAAAAATGAAGGCCGAAGAGGCTTGGGTTACTCTACCTCTACTGCTAAAGATAAACTGCCTGCTGTCACTAACACTTGTCTTGCAGCAAAATTTATGAAACAGGCAGGAACTAATGACAACAAAAGTGTTGGTCATGTGCAGAGAAAGAGGAATGAAGCAATCATTCCCTCTAACCCAGGCTATGTTTTGCAGAAGAACATGAAATGAAGAATAGTGGCCAAGTATGTAGGTCACAGGCAATTGGCAAAATGGTTCCCTGCCATCTGGGTGCCTAAGGCTACACTTGCCGGTGTCACCGGTGGCTTACACAGCTGTGTACCCACCAGTGTGACAGGTAGATCTGACAGGTCACTAACTCATGTGTCTAAGGTTGCAGATGATTGCCAGCCAAAGAGGATCAAAGTCATATCATCTGTTGCTGATGCTGCTAACCTTAAACACAAATATGCTATCTATACTTCTGCTTATGATAAAACTGCCAAGGGAACCAAACATGTTTGGGTCCCTAAGTGTCATCACTAATCTTGCAGGAAACTGTCTCCAGTGGGACTGATTGGATTGTGGACAGTGGATGTACAGAACATATGACTGGAGGCAGGGAGGAGTTTGTAGAGATCACTAGTGAAAATCTTCCAAGTAAACATGTGATGTATGCAGACAACTCTAAAGAAAAGGTAAATGGCATTGGTAAAGTTACCATATCTGAGAATCACTCCTTATCAAATGTAATGCTTGTTGATCAGATATGCTATAGTCTGATGTCTGTGTCACAGCTGTGTGACACAGGCATGAAAGTTACTTTCTATCCTGATAAGGTTATAGCTTCCAAACTATCTGATGATTCTCAAGTGTTTGAAGGATGCAGGTCTGGTAAGCTATACATTGTGAATTTCAATGAACAGCCTGCAGCAGCTCCATGGTGTCTAATGGCCAAGACCAGTGTCGGATGGCTGTGGCACAGGCGGCTAGGACATGCTGGGATGAAGCTTCTAAATAAGCTGAGCAAACATGACTACGTTATAGGCTTGTAGAAGGTGAAGTTTGAAAAAGACAAGCCCTGCAGTGCATGTCAAGCTGGCAAACAAGTTGGAGCTGCTCATTGACCGAAGAACATCATGACAACCTCCACTTCCTTCGAGCTCATTCACATTGACCTCTTTGGTCCAACACCTATGAGAGCTTAGGAGGTAACAAATATGGCTTTGTCATTGTAGATGATTTCTCTAGGTATACTTGGGTGTTCTTTTTGAAGGAGAAGACACAGGTGTACAAGAAATTTAAGCATCTCATTGTCAGAGTACAAAATGAGTGGAAGGTAAACCTAGTAAAGGTCAGGAGTGACAATGGGAGTGAATTCAAGAACTCCAAGGTGGAAGCATTTCTGGACAAGCATGGAATCAAGCATGAATTCTCAGGTCCATATGCTCCACAACAAAATGGAGTGGTGGAAAGAAAGAACAGAACTTTGATAGGGATGGCAAGGACTCTACTGGATGAGTACAAGACTTCACCAAGATTTTGGGCTGAAGCTGTCAATACTGCTTGTCACTCTATCAACAGGATATATTTACATCCACTACTCAAGAAGACTCCTTATGAACTGCTCACCAACAGCAAGCCTAACATATCATACTTCAGAGTATTTGGTTGTAAGTGCTACATTCTTAGGAAAGGCAAACGCCTAACTAAGTTTGAAGCTAAATCTGATGTTGGTATATTCCTTGGTTATTCCACTAACTCCCATGCCTATAGAGTCATTAACACTTCCTCTAAGGTTGTTGAAGAATCTATAGATGTGGATTTTGATGAGTCTTATGGCTCTCAAGGAGAGCAAGTTGCTATTGATGTAGGAAATGAGGATATTCTAAAGAAGTCCACTGGTAAGATCAGACCCACCATCAAGGAGGAGCCTGCCTCACCAAGTGATCAAGAACCCTCTTCTCCATCAATTCTTGAAGACACTGGAGTTCAAGATATAGAGTTCGAGTGCAACCCAGCTAATGATCAACTGGACGTAGAGGACCTGACACACCCAGCTGTGTCACAGGAAGAACTACCGGTGTCACAGGCAACTCCATCAGCTGTGACACAGGCAGTTAACCCAGATCCCCTTGTGATCAGCCGGCTGCAGAAGGATCACCCTGTGGACAACATCATCGGTGCCATTAATAGGGGAGTGACCACTCGATCTCGAATTGCTAATTTTTGTGAGCATGACTCCTTTGTCTCAAGTGTTGAACCCAGGACCATAGGTGAAGCTCTAAAGGATGCTGACTGGATCAATGCTATGCATGAAGAGCTCAATCAGTTTGAAAGAAATGAAGTATGGTCACTGGTGGAAAGACCTGAAGATCATAATGTGATTGGAACCAAATGGGTCTTCAAGAACAAGCAAGACACAAATGGGACTGGTGGTAAGAAACAAAGCCAGACTTGTGGCTCAAGGGTTTACACAAGTAGAAGGTCTGGACTTTGGAGAAATATTTGCCCCAGTGGCAAGACTTGAAGCCATCAGAATCCTCTTAGCATATGCTGCTCATCACAACATCAAGCTTTACCAAATGGATGTCAAGTCAGCATTTCTAAATGGTAAACTTTCTGAACTTGTATATGTTGAGCAGCCACCTGGTTTTGAAAATGATAAGAAACCATACCATGTTTATAAACTACACAAAGCACTCTATGATTTAAAACAAGCACCAAGAGCATGGTATGATACATTGAAAGAATTTCTAATCAGCAATGGATTTAAAATGGGCTTAGTTGATACAACTCTATTCACTAAAAGAAATGGAAAAGAATTATTTGTGTACCAAATTTATGTCGATGACATAATATTTGGCAGTACTAACCGTTCTATGAGTGAAGAGTTTAGCAAGCTAATGACCAAGAGATTTGAGATGTCTTTGGATGGAGAACTCAAGTACTTCCTAGGACTTCAGATCTATCACTAAGTTTGGCATGATGGATGCAAAAGGTATACACACTCCCATGCAAACTAATGGCCATCTGGATCTAAACATTGAAGGTAAGTCTGCTGATCAGAAAGAATTTAGATCCATGATAGGTTCTTTGCTTTACTTGTGTGCATCTAGGCCTGATATTATGATTAGTGTTTGCATGTGTGCTAGATTCCAAGCTAACCCTAAGGATTGTCACAGAGTGGTAGTCCGTAGGATTCTGAGATATTTAATTCATACTTCAGGGTTTGGCCTGTGGTACCCTAAAGGTACAAATTTTGAGCTAGTTGGCTATTCTGATAGTGACTATGCAGGGTGTAAGGTTGACCGAAAAAGCACCTCAGGTACCTGTCAATTTCTATGGCATTCCTTAGTGTCCTGGTCATCCAAGAAACAAAACTCAGTAGCCCTTTCCACGCAGAAGCTGAGTATATAGCTGCTGGAAGTTGTTGTGCTAAATTATTATGGATGAGGCAGATCTTGAAAGATTTCAGCATATCTTTTAATCAAGTACCCCTCTTCTGTGATAATGAAAGTGCAATCAAGTTAGCCAACAATCCAGTACATCACCAAAGATCCAAACACATAAAGTGAGGCACCACTTCCTTAGAGATCATGTAGAAAAGGGAGATATACAGCTGTGCCATGTAAGGACTGAAAATAATTAGCTGATATATTCACCAAGCCCTTAGATGAGACTAGATTTTGTGCCCTGAGGAGTGAATTGAATATCATTGATGTCTCTAACCTGCAGTAAAAGGTTTTGGCTTGGTGTCTAGCTGATGTGATTTCATCTTAATCATTTGCATCACTGTACCGGTGTCACCCACCTGTCTCACAGGTGTGTGCATTGCATCATGCTAAAATCATATCTTGTGGTCTGTAAAGTACACTCTTATGTGTATAAGCTTTTGCCTAGATCAACTCATGTTAGTTTTAACTTTACTTGATTGAATTTCTGGCAAGCTGACACTGAGAAGATCATTTAAGGACCCTCTGATAGTGCTAATGTTTTCTTTCTCATCTAAATCAATCCATCTTGGTGTTCACTAGATGAAATACTTGTCACCTGAGTCTCCCAGTTGTGTCTCAGGTGAATGCTTTCTATTTCCATAGGCCAGGACATACATCTCTTCCACCTGTGTCACAGGTCCTTATGTCAGCTGTGACACAGCCACCTTACAACCCTTCGGCCTATATAAAGAGTCGCTGCGTCCCCACAGAAACCGCTTCAAACTCCAATACCTAGAACTTCCGCCGTGCCCCAAATTCACGAGTTCTCAATGTTCTCGCCAATTTCGCCCTCGAAATATCTTCAACGAGTTGGAGGAAGCTCTCCATGGAACTCTAACGCTGATTCTCCCACAGAAAAGCTCAATCTCAATCAAAGTAAGCCTCTGCAAAACCCTTCTTTGCGCTCAGTCCATGTTCTAGAACTTGATAGCCTAATCCAGTAGCGCATTGATCTCTATTAGGGTTGGTCTTACTCTTGTGCTGTCATTAGAACTCATCTAGATTGAAAACAACCAGTAAATCTCTGTCAAACTCTAAATTCCATGAATTTTGCTGTCCGCCCCCGTACATAGCTGTGTCACCGCTAGGGTCTCACCTGTCACACAGGTGTGCCTATTCACAGGCTAAGACCTCGGTAAAGCCTTAAGTCCTCACCTGTGTCTTCCAATCCTGACACAGGTGTCTAACACAGCTGTGACTATGCATCAAATGAACACCTCTTACCTACTTCTCTCTTATCTATCTTGTTTCTACAGATGTCTTTAGATTCTGAAAGAGCTGATAGTGGTATGAAGTGGTCTGATCCAGAGGAATCTTCTAAGGAAATAGTCATCTCAGATTCAGACCAAGAAAGAGAGAGACTGAGACAGAAAGAGGAGGCTGCAGAGAAAAGGAAGGCAAGCCAAAGGGCTTACAGGCAGAAAGTAGCTGCAGGGAAGAAAGCAGCTGCTTCTAAGACTGGACCTTAGCGTGCTCCACCCAAAAGGACAGGATCCTCAGCTATAGTTGAGCATACATCTTTGGGAAAAGAGACTGCTAAGAAAGGAAAGAAGATAGCAAAGAAAACCTCAAAGCCATCCATTGAAGATGTAGTGCTGCCAAGAGGCACACTCACAATCAGGAAACCAATCCCAGAGCCTAAAGTGTCTCAAGAAGATCTTGAGTATGATCAGATGATTCTTGATGAATTAGATAAGCTGGCAGCTCAGATGAATGAAGAAACAGATGAAGAGACCAAGAAGAAGCTGTCCACTATCTACACTGCCAAAAGCCTCGAGCTTTCAGAGGCTGCAAGGCCTGTTTCAATGGGCATTCCTGTTCCTACAGAACAAGATAAAGCAATCTTAAGGGAAATTGCAGACTTGCACAAGCAGTTACAGTCAACATCTTCTCATTCTGCTGCAGTAGAGATCAGAAAGCAAATCATCGAAAAACAGGATAATCTCTCAACAAAATGCTTGTTAGAAGGATCTAAGGATCAGAGGAGTTTAGCTCACACTGATTCCAGAGATAGGCATCTAATTTATCAGATAGAAGAGCTGCAGAAGAAAGCAAATTCTTTGCCCAGTGGTCTTGATAAACAACATCTATTGGCTGAAATCAGACTCAAGAGAGGTCAATTATCTTCAGATTTCAGAAAGCCTACTTCTTCAGGTCCAGCACAAAGTATTCAGAAACTAGGACTAAGTAGGGCTGATGTTGAAAGAATCCTTGCTCAGGAGATTAATGATCTACTTGCTAAGATAAGAATGATGCCACCAGGTGCTGAGAAACAAGCTTTGCATGCTGAGCTCAAGACCAAACAGGGGATGCTCTCTGGTGCCATTCGTATCCCTCGAGCTGCTATTCCCCTAGCTATAACTTCAGCTCCATCGGCCCCAAAGAGAAAAAGGTCTGATACAGTAGAAATCACTGAGGAGCCTCCTGCAAAGAAGCAGCCTGAACAAGAACCAGAGGTCGAGATAATCTCAGAAACAACTCAGAGCTCCAAGCCATCTCTCAAAGATCAATATGATCACTAGAAGCAAGCTCTTCAAGAAATAAAGAAGGAGATGCCACCACCGATGCCACTGGTGGCTAGCCAAGCCAAGTCATGTCTGCAAACATACCAGAGGAAAGGCAGAAAATCTCAAAGTTCAACAAGTATTGAATCTATTTCCTCCCTGGATGTCCAGAAGCAAATGTCTCCATCTCAGTTTCTGGTGTCTGAAGCTGAAGAACAAGTTGCAACGAAGGCCCAAGTGCCTTCATCCCCAAGAACAGCTTCGGTGGAGTCTCCTGTAGTCGCAAAACCATCAAGTCCACAGCTGTCTCAACCAGCTGTGTCTCAGGTAGGAGAAGAAGCTCAGGCCCATGAACCTCATCGGTCCCCATCACCTGTGCCACCGCCAACTGACCCAGCTCATTCAGTTCAAGAACCTGTGTCATCACCTGTGGCACAGGCAAGTAAGTCAGCTGAGCAAGATGAAAGCTCAGAGAGCTCATCTGATGATGGTAGAGGAGTGTCTGTGACTTCTCCAAGGCCAAGGGCAGCCAGAGCTGATTCAGATGAAGATTATCAAGCAGAGAACTCATTTCCAAGTGCCAAATCAGCTGAAGCAGAAGAGGAAGAAGAGGCAAAACATGAGGACAGCTCTCCCAGTCACTCAGTTGGGGAAGAAGATCTGGAAGAAAAGTATCATTACATCTTTTCTCATGCTCTGAGGACTGAAGCAAACCAATTGCAATTCATCTCAAAAGCTGCTGCTAAGAAATTGCCCAAGAGTGATCCAAAGAAGTCAAAGTGCAAAGTTGCCTCTATGAGACCAAGTTCATTTATAAAGATGAGGTCAACAAATCCATACTTCTCTGAAGATCAGGAGTTTATAGCTCCAGCTTGCTCAGACCCCAGGTTTCACAATGAACATCGAAGGGGTGTATATCATGAGATTCTTGCATCAAAAGGTTTTGTGGATTGCAAGACCATAGATTGGTCAGCTATGATAGATTCAAGGCTGAGGGCAGTTCCATCTCTGATTCAAGCCTCAGGTCTTGATTTCTTGTGCAATCTCCAGCAAGATTATGGTCCTGAGATCATAAAGGAGTTCTATGCCACAGTATGGATAGAACAAGAAAATCAGGATGTTATGCTCTGGAAGACAAGAGGTCAACTGCTTTCTATCATAGCTCCAGAGTTCAACAGTTTGATGCATGCCCCTCTTGAACCAAGAATGCCAATCTGTTCAAGCTTGCACCAGTTCCAAATGAAGTGAGAAGAAAATTCTATCCAAGGAACTTCAAATTCCCTGCCAAAGCCCCTACAGATCATGTTTATTTCAAGAGGATAACCATTACAGCCAAGCATGTGATTAAGATACTCAATGTCACTCTTCAACCCAAAGGGGGAACATAGATGCAGTCTACAATGCAACTTGGCAGATATTGGTGCACATGGCCAAAAATCAGTATTTTGATATAGCCAGATACATATTCCATGAGATAGATGCTGTATCTAAGGACAAAAAGGCTAAGCTGAGGTATGGATCGTATGTTATGTACATGATCCTTCAAAGAACAGGTCTTCTGGATTCCAACTTCGATTTCTCTGTGAAGACTATCAAAACCCAGCTTAGACTTCAGGCAGATGATAATCCGGATGAGGTTGCAGTTCCTGCTTTATTTGGAGACTCTCCTGGACCAGCTGTGCCATCACCCAGTTCCACAGCTGATCAACCTGATCCACAAAGGACACCTCCTGCTCCTTGCCAAGTCCCCACCAGTGTCACAGCTGCTGCTCCTGTGTCAGACACAGCTGAGTTTATATCTGTGTTACAGGTAGCTGATGATGGCACCTTGTCCTCCTCCCTGCTTTCGCCAGAAGCTGCCAGAGCTTATCAGAACAAGGTCATGCCAGTTCAGTTTGCTGCTCTGCGTCGAGAGAATCGCCAGCTTCGAGAGGAGGTCACTCATCTGAAAGCAAATGTGGATCAAGTTCAATCTCAGCTATCAGATGTATCCAACCAGCTTTCAGAAGTTCTTCAGCTGCTCAAGAACAAGTCTTCTTGAAGCATCTCTTTCCCTAAATTCTTTTTGGTGATTTAGTGTCAAAGGGGGAGAGAGAGGTGTAAGGGGGAGAGCATTCAGGGGAGCATGCATGTTATTTATGGGAAGGGTAAATTATTTTCAAAATGATGTATCTCTGATGTATCAAGACTTGGTTCTTCTTCTGTATCTTATGTCTTGATAACATTTATCTCTTATGCATTCTTATGCTCTGATGCACATTTTGGAATGCTCTGATGCACATTTTGCTCTGATGTACATATATATGTTTGGCTCTGATGCACATTTTGCTCTGATTAAAACGAAGTAATTTTAATTAGCCTCCTATTCACCCCCTCTAGTCGGCACCCTTGGTCCTTTCAGAGGTGGCCATCGGGGACACTATGGTGCCGGTGTTGGTCTTCTCTATGCAGTGCAGTGGCTAACCTTGCAGCAGAGCCGAGCAGCAAGGGGCGGGGGCGGCGCAATGGCGGCAGGGGGCTAGTGGGCAGCCGGGCGATGCAGCGGCGGCGGCGGCAGAGGCGGGGTGGGCTCGAGGCAGGGGTGGGGGCGACGCAGCGGCGGTAGGGCGCGAACAGGCGGGCGGGCGACGCAGCGGCGGTGGCAGCAGAGGTAGGGCAGGCTTGAGGCAAGGGCGAGGGGAGACTCAGCGGCGGCAAGGGGCGAGAGGACGGGTGGGTGACTCAGTGGCGACGGCGGTAGAGGTAGGGAGGGCTCAAGGTAGGACGGGGGTGGCGCAGTGGCTACAGGGGGCGAGCGGGCGGGTGGGTGACGCAGCATCGGCGGCGGTGGCAGAGGCAGAGCGGGCTCGTGGCCGTTGTGCTTTGATCGTGGATGATTGGGGATTGAGCAGGGTGAGCGCGAGAGATTAGTGAAGATGGAGGGGATTTGCTACAACATTAGACGAATGTGAAACGTCAAATTAGAAGAGATTAGTGAAGATGGAGTGTGAAGATTATTTGGATCCGCTAAACTGGTGCTTTTAATAGTAGTTTAGATTACTCGACGCTAACTACGTGGATTACCGGGATTCGCAAATTTTTACACATAATATCGAGCTATATATGAGATGTTGTGCTTTCAGGGGGTCTTTATTCTGACAAACCCGACCCTAACACCTTATGCCCACACACGGTGGGGCCATATTTCCATTTCCTGTGACCATGTTCTACATGTCAGTTTTCCACTCGCTCTGTTTTTAACAAAGCCTGCTTATATATTAAAACCACGGTGGAGCACACATATGTCCCACTTAAACACATAGCACTATTACATAAAAGACTAAAATAAATTAAAATTATAACACAACCCTCTGAGGACACATGATCACTGCTAGAGGATAGAGGAGAACACATGCCGATTGAGCCACAATGCGATGCCACACGTCCCTCAATCAATCACCACCGGTATGCGCCGTCGCCAGTTGCCACGATTGAGGAAGGAGACACCCTAGGTAGAACGCCTGCATTTGGTCCCAGGTCGGATATGGAGGTTGAGTCGAAGAGCACCGAAGATCTTGGAGAAGCACAGGTGCTCGAATAGAGAATTGTAGCCACTAGAGCGGGTGATGGAGGTGAGCGACTTCTCCACGCGGCTGGCATGCCCCTTCCATGGGTTGTGGCCTCTTTATGGAAAGCAGGTCGTCGGTCGGAAGCACAACGCATGACCACCCATGCCAAGAACCACATAGTGGGCCTCTAGTGTTGGAGGTTAGAATGGCATGGCGAAGTAGCGCGACACACAAGTGACCTGAGAGCACCTTCTCATCGGTGCGAGAGAAGGGTGTGCACAACATCACCGGCAAGAAGGGGATCCAATGCCAAAGAAAGCAAGAAAATTATATGCCACATCTACTCCACTTTGACTCGACCACCAAGAGACCAGAAATTGAGCTCCACCAAGCAGTTGCCAAACATCCAGTATATGGAGAAGCCTCATCGGCAACCGCGACAAGAATAAGAAGTAGGCACTTATTATTAGAAAACAACAAAGAAGACTGGGAGCTTAAGGTGGTGTGGGATGAGTACCAACTCACCACCATGGGATCCAATGCAGCATGAACAACTTCTTCCCCAAAAACGGGTACCCAGATCCCATCATGCGTCTGGGAAAGGGCAAGGGGAAATCCACCATGGGCAAATTGATCAGCGAGAGGGAGAGTCACAGATCCAAACTCTGAGTCGTCGCCCCTATCAGATCCACCACCTCCATGGTGGCGCTGAGGGCAGGGGGAGGCAATGATGGATCTGGGCACAATTTATTGACATCACCTGCGGATAGTGAGCGTGGCAGCAGCAGCAGTAAATCTAGTGAGGACAAAGATGAGCTGGAGAGCCTTCGGTCCAATGTCACCACTCCAAAGTTGGCACTAGCGATAGCCACGAGCTGAGATCCACCAGGGTAGAGACGCCACTAGGGAAACTACCACTAAGGGAGCATAATACACATAAATAATAGGGGAGACGGCTCCCCTTTCTGCCTCCACTCAGGCTAACCAAGCTGGTAGAGTAGAGAGGAAAAGAAAGTGAAGGAGGAGCATGCGAGGATGGCAAGGGGACGCAGAGGGTGGGGAAGAGAGGGGGGTTGTCTTCCACTGGCTCTGCGGTTACTCTTACGCCTGCACTTACTTTCCTCTGACTCCCTAGAAACAATCTAGTTGTTGCCATTCGGTGTTGTCGTATCACAACATAGTCTCCAACTTCTCTGTTTCGTCCATCGGGTTCGTCACTGGATCTCCCTTGTGCGCTTCTTTGTCCTGCGCTCCCGCTATCGATGAGTTACTAACATCAACTCTAGCCTCTCAAACCACAATAATCATACTTTCTTGGATGGACGGTATGCCCGCAACAACATAATACAAGAACAAGAACTGCATATACACGTCGCTCCCGACGATGGTGGATGCATGGTGTTTCCTAGAGTCATCCCAATGACGATGGATAGAGCATGGTGGCGGAGACCTCGGGAGAGATAATGAGGTACGTGACACCACGGCTTGGGGTAGAGCTCAATCAACTGAGTCGAAGCATCTTGAAATGGTGAGGTCAGAGGACACCAAGGCTGTGGTGTTGAAAAAGGTTGTGATAGTTTAGGGGTTGGGTCGGTTAAAAATATAGAACCAGTATAAGAAGTTTGTAACACTAGCAATCTTGCAGGTGTAATGCATGTTTTTTTCAACATATACCTCATATAAAATATAATCACTTAAATTGATATCGTCCAAATATATAAATTACCCAACAACACAAATAGAGATAGTAGGTGCCAAAGTTTTGTTATAGTAAAAAAACAATGCTGCAAAACTCCTTAGCAATTTGCATTTCAACTCAACACCTTTTTATCTTCAGTATTTTTTAATATATTACACTTTACTCTATACTACAAAATAGTCACAACCACAAATGTCTCCATACCTTCCTTTTTAAACCACTATTGTTGCGCTGATTGAGCACCAACTTAATTAGATATCAAGACAATTTGAAATCAGGCAGGTTAAGGGTAATTAGTATGTGAGTGATTATAGGGGGTAAGGTTCCAACTTAATTTCTCAGCCATTGGATCTGATCTTTTTGGATGATTGAGATTGTTTGGATTAAACTCTAACTCGTACTTTTATTAGTAATATAGGTAACTCGGTAATATGTGCAAACAGTCGAGAACCCTGGTAATTTGCATAGATAACATTGAATTAGAGGGTAATATACACAGTTTACAATTTTTTTAAAGATAATCATCTTCCATTAAAACATAGTGGCAAAAATGTACCTCATAGTAACACCATGCGGAATAGCAAAGAAAATTACGAGGTCGCCTCTTAGGTACAGATAAGAATAGGGCAGTTGAAAGTGCATCTAGCTCCTAAGTATGGTTTTGGTAACTAATGACAATTTCTATGGACTAATGGTTTTCATGAGTTGGATATGAGGTTATGTTCCCTAGGTGATGCATGATGGATATTGGATTGATTCGAGGACAAATGCCATAAATTCAAAGATATGCATCAAGATCAAGGAGTTCAAGAAGTGAAGGTCATATGATCAAGAAGAAGATAAGAAGGGATCTTCTAGGGACCAAGATGGAGTTCATGGGATTAGTAAAGATGGTCATAGGTGATCAAGATCTTGAAGCAAGAAATTCAAGAGAATAATTCAAGTTGTGGATTCAAGAGATCAAGATGGCAAGAGAGGATAATGGTTGACCAAGATGAAGTCCTATGATTGGATTCAAGATGGTCAACATACAAGCGTACAGATTGTGTCACTTGTCATGATGTGATCAAGTGGACTTGGTAAGCAATTGAAAGGGATCTCAGGACTCGACTAGAGGGGGGGTGAATAGGTCGGCTCTAGAAATTATAATGCCTGATGGGTTTCTCTTCTGGAGATAGGTCAATCCTAGAGAAAATATATGCAACTGATGCAGGTAACTGAGACTCAGCAAGATATATCAGATAAACACCAGACACTCAGATAGCAAACTCAGCTGATGTAGAACAAGTTATATTCAGAGCTAACTGAGTCTCGGGTGTGAGAGTCAGGTGAGTGCATCAGATGACGTGAACAGGAAAAGTACTAGTTTTAGCAAGAGCTAACTGAGTCTCAGGTGAGGAAAATCAGTTAGTGTGCAACAGATAAAGGTGCTCTAGTGATCTAAGCATGCATAGATAACAGAATAAATAAGAGCAGATCACAAGACAGATAGTAAAGCACACAATGGTTTGTTTTACCGAAGTTCGTACTTCTTGCGAAGCAGTACGTCTCCGTTGAGGAAGCTGTTCTCACAGCCGGCACCAAACCGTGCTCTTTCCTCGAGTACCTTTCTTGTGTGGAATCCTTTTGATCTTGCTGCTGCAAGACAGGCAGACCCGAATCGCCTTCACAGACTCTTGGTGGCAGCCACACAAGACTTGGCTTGCTCACCAACTCCAAGAGCACTCCCACTCTTGGAGGAACCAGTACCTCGAATGCTACACCTGAAGGACTAAGAAACTCTCTCTCACGATGGATGCACGCAGGCAACACTCACTTGGAGACCTAGAGCTCTTTCTTTCTCAACAGGTTGCTTTCGGGTGAGAGGCAAAGGTTAGGTAAAGGTTCTAGATTGAAAACCTCCCCAGGTTCCCTATTTATAGGGTCCCTGGCAGCTAGCCGTTACCCTCATGCCACGTCAGATAAAGAGCCACCAGACCTAACCTGTCTGAGACTCAGCTAACATGCACCTCTGGTAACCTACTAGCCACGGCTGAGCTACCCACCTGAGTCTCAGATGCCAAACTCAGGTGGACTCGGTTGCCTCAGGCAGCACCTGAGCACAACTCTGGCCGGCTCACTACAAGCCTACAACTGACCAAAGAGCAATGGCCTCGCCACAGTCCCTGACCAGCTCGCTTAGACCCTTGGCACTGGTTCCAAGCTTCTTCACCGAAGATGACTGCCCTTGTAGACGCACAGCGAACCCTTGGTCCAGATCCACCAGCTTCCTAGCTCCTCCAGGACTTATCAAGCTTGCATTCACGGCCCTTGAACTCCATCAAGCAACCATCACCTCGCTTGCCCTCGAGCACAGCCTCGGCTTCTTCGCAACTGTGCCTCAGGAGCCTAGCTCAGCTGGTCCTTCTGACCTTCCTAGTTCCTTGCTCTTTTTAGGGCTCATCATCAACAGTTGTCTCACTTCAGCTTTCACCTGTCCATCTAATCCTGTTCACACTCATTGCAAGTATTAGACACAGGTGAGGATTGCCAATAACCATCAAAACCAAACTCTGGGGCAAGATAGCCATCCTCCCAAGCTCCATGGGAGTGGATGCACTTTCA